>JAVQJL010020191.1:0-26664 GCA_036024295.1 Nannoperca obscura | reverse complement strand
CACACACACACACACACACACACACACACACACACACACACACACACACACACACACATACACACACACTCCCAAAATCATCACTAATGCAGTACTAACCCAGCAGCTGCAGCGGACATAAACACTCCTGCATTCATGTGGGGCTGCTTGCACCACCTCTCTCTCCAACACACACCAACCCCATCCTTCATCAACTGGCCACACTTGCACCTGTCTGCACACACACACACACACACACACACACACACACACACACACACGGATGCGCGAGCCTGCGGAGGCTGTAATCTGTAATTTGTAAGTTCCATTTGTTTTTAACACACACCAAAGCAGTGGTCCTGTGGGACCTAATAAAACCTCATAAGCACACGGAGAGGAAGCCCGAGGCGCTGCTCTTTCCCACAGATCTCACCTTGATAGATGATTTTAGAAAAACACAGAGGCGTGCTCCACTAACAAAGTGCTGCGAGAAAAAGCACTGATATTTAGACTCTCCATCTGAGGAGAGGGAAAACGAGGAGGAAGAAGGGGCGGGGGTCTGATTTGGGCTAAATTACATGAGCGTCTCTCGGTTACCCAAAGAGGAGCAGAGTAATCAGTGGGATACCTGTTCGCTTGCCCGCGAGGAGAAAGGAAAAACAAAGTCTGAGCTTTTGCAGTTTTTTTTATCTCTCCTGCAGTTCGTGCGACGCAGAGCTGAGATTAACTACGACGAAAGGCCCTGATTTTTATTTTCAAGTCCATCCCATAACCATTTGTTTCATGGTGTTAAAGGGAGTAGCCAGTGGAGATGTGCTGGGAATCATGGCCATTACTTTATATTACTTTAGGTCTCTAAAAACGAACGTGGCATAACTGGCAATATTGGACCCCCAGCTCTGCAATATAGAAATAATAATAATAATAAAAGGGCTCATTTAATTTGGAGAAACAAAAACAATTATGAATGTGCTGGGTGGAGGTCATCTCCTCTCCGCCGCACTTCCCCTGCTTTCATTTCAGAGTACCTGTAGACTTTTTCAAGGAGAACTTGGAATCAATTTCAAGCCCCATTTAATTTTATACACCCGTACATGCTGACCCACAACAGCATAGTTCAAATATTGATCTTCTTCAGCGGGTGACCCAGGGTGCCTCTTAGTAGTCAAACACAGCGTACAGTTGCATCCTTTAAAAATGAAATAATGAGGGGTGGGGGGGGCTTCTAAGGCCTGTTTGATATGAGAAATAATTTCCTCAAACTTGGTTCCCGTGCAACACGCCTGCTGCTCCGATGAAGACAGATAATGACCTTTTGAAAAACCAAATTTCAGCGTTTGCCTGCAGATGGATGTGTCAGCAGCAGCAGCAGCAGCAGCAGCAGCAGCAGCAGCAGCAGCAGCAGCAGCAGCAGCGTGGCTTCAGGCGCTGGAGGAAACAAGGAGAAGCGGCAGTAATGCTTTGCTGTTCACCACTGCCATTAAGCTGCTGGTGATAAAAAGGTGCAGTGCTTTTAATGGCTTGTGATAGCTTCTTTTTTTTTTTTTGCTTTCACTTGTACGGCCGCTCTTAACTCAGCACACGGGGTAATACGTCTCATTTGAGAGGATCCCGCCGAGAGGAGAATGCTTGAAGGACAGTATGAGAGTGACACTACATTATAAACATACTAATCACAGCTGGCTAAGATACCGCAGTAAAGAAATAATTGGACTCAAGCTGGTCTGGCTGCTTGAGAATTTTAGCATGCCATTTGCAGAAATAGAAAACCTCGGGACAGATTATACTCTCAGGAGAGGAATGGCTTCCTCCTCTAACTGTGTGTGTGTGTGTGTGTGATGTAGTGAGAGCTCCCACAGTGTAAAGACAGGGAGGTGTTGTGTCGAGTGTCTTGTCCCCACCCCCTCCCCCCCAGTCCCTCTACTCACTCACGGTCTACGATTGGCCTAAAGGAGCGCTCATGCGAACCGAGCAGCAGAGATTTCTAAACCAAGCGGACATTCCTGAGCTGTATTAAAAGGCCTGGGTGGGGGGGGGAGGCCACTGCAATGCAGATTTGACAACAGCGATTGTCAGCCGCCCTCTGCAGCCAGCATCCTTCATCTCTGTGCTACCTGGAGTAAATGTTGAGTGCTGCAAACTGAAATTAAATATTAAATGTAACAAGTTCCTGATTTAAACCATCTTTTTGTCAATTTGAGATTATTTTACTTAAATTTGTACTTAATATTTATTTTTTATTTCTTAAAAGTAAGATATAAAAAATAAAGTATCATTTTGTTGCTACTAATCGAACATGTCATGATTCGCAGGCCTACAGATCTGCAGGGGACACAGAATATCTCCCGTGGTGTCACATTTTCTCACCTGCACTAAACGTTTGACGCTCACGTTAATTAAAAAGCTTCGGTATAAATTTGCCACCTTGGAAATAAAAAAGGTTGCTAATTATGGCGAGGTGAGGACTTCTGCAACTGCCGCTTTGTTTCCCAGAAGTGGAGTTTATTAGCATCCGTCGCCCTGTGAATGCTAATTCAGCGACACTGTAGGTCCAGAATATAGACAGCAGCACTACACGCTAACATTAATGACTGGAGGATATTTAGCATTATTGGCAAAATGTAAATCCACGTTTATTGATGCACTACACAGCACCGTGCATGCAAAGCCCTGCAAGCATCCACCTACAGATGACACACATTCCTACATGTGTAAGCTCAAATATGAGCACTCAGAGCCACGGCCCCAGTGGAAAAGCTCTGCTAGTGAGTAAATCTATTGCAGTGTTTGTGCCATTCTTCTATACAGCCAACAAATTTAATTTTGTTCCATTTACAAAGGTCTAGTGGAGTAAGACGGTGGGTAGCCTTAAGAAAAAAAAACACACACACACACAAGTCAGGCTGAGTGTGAAGTCTCTGTGAAGCACACGGCAGCACTCGCTCACACACCAAATGAAATTTCAAAATAAACGACTGAGCTGTGATTTACAATTCTGCTCCGGGCCAGAGAAAAGTGAGAAAACATTTCAATCAGTCCCCCCGCCTTTGTTATGCTGCTATGAATCAGCTGTTTAAGGGACAAAACAGCTGAACGGCGGCGGGAGAAAGACTGAATGATTTCACACCAAAACATAGAACATATTGAGAGGTACATTTCAGAGCCCATGAAATTGAGTTTTAAGTTTTTTTCATTTGCGCCTGATTGAATCTGAGTGAATTGTGTTCGGCTAAATTGACTGAAGAACAACAAAGCTGGCGTTGCTTTGTGAAATAATGGAAATATGTGAAATACAGATTTTACCTATGGCAACACAACAGAGGAAAATCAGAAAAGCTGCTGAAAACGGATGTAAAAAGACCAGAATCTGAAGGGTCTGACTTGAAACTGGTTAAAGTATAATATGAGGTTTCTCTTTTTGCTAACAATTCTGCAAAAAGACCAAAACCAACAGCGTGTTAGTGCGTCTCTGCTCTCGCTGACGTCTGTCTGTGGCACATCTATAAATCTATAGAAACGACTCACACAGCTGCACTTTTAAAAAGGCTCGGCTATTTCCTCAAGCTTCCCCGAGTCACCGAGTTATCCTTTAAAGATGATGGAAGCATCCGAACAGTCCGATCGAAACCCAACCAACTATTGTGTTAACCCTTTCCCAGAGAGGTCAGGCGAGGGGGGGGTGGTCCCATATGAAACCCCCGGCGAGGCCGCGGCTCATTTCTCAAACGCGTCTCCGGTCTACCCACACTGGCCTAACGAGAGCCCGTGCAGGGACAAAACCCTATTAGGCCCACCCCAGTTTCAGACGGCATCTCCATTTACAGCTGTCAATACTGCAGCTTGGCCTACAATAATTATCCCCCAGGAAGGAGCCGCCTCTGTGCGGCTCGCATTAGTCCGTCCCCGGGAGACGGCCAACCTGAATCCTTCCATATCTAAAGTCCCAGTGAATCGCAGCGCTTTAAGAGGCAGGATGGAGGCCTGAGCCGAGGGGGAGGTGTGTCACGAGCACTCCCAGTCCTCTCCTCCCTGCACCCCTCAGCTTTACCCAGATGTGTCAGTGTGTGTGTGTGTCGGTGCCAGTACAGTCGTGGAAAAGAGATCAGCCTGAGTAGTAAGAGGAGGAGGAAGTGGAGGAGGTGGAGGAGGCCCCCTGAAACCAGAGAGCCCGGGCAATTCCTCCCAGGATCCAGCAGCGTATCAAGGATCGCCTCTTCTCGGTGACCCAACGATACCGAAGCCGCGTACAGTTAAAAGAGGGAAATCCAAAACAGCCCCGACCAAAGAAGCCACAAAAAAGAAATCAATAGATGCAACAATAACAGGAGACATCAGCGCTGCCATAATAGAAAATCCAATTACAAATCAAAAGAAGGCAATTTTAGAAAAGGGGAGATGTTGAGATAAGTCCGAGTCACAGACGGAGAGAGAGATGTGACGTGAAGACAATAACAACTGCTGCTTTTTCCTCTTTAGACATAACTAACACTCTGCCTCCCACCCAACTGCGTCGTCTTAGAAAATAGAGTTACATTTACGAGCGTTGCCATATGCCCACCCAGTGCCTGGTAAATAGAAAATCCATGAGATGCCATGTTTTTATGGCTCTGAAGACAGCTACTAACTACCATGAGCAAACCTGAGCTCCCCGTCAGCTTCGGCTCGTGCCATAAATATATTTATACTTTAATACGGGCCTACAGTGGCGAGCATTGCATCCCGTAAAAGCCTCACCACACTGTAATTCATAACTCCCTCAATATCCAGTGCCATAACTCATGAAACGAGCCACTACAATACAAACTGACGGCGGGAGAAGAGTGACATCATCCTGCGGATGTGCCCATGTGCTGGAGAAACTCTCCCCCTGTCAAGAAGAGGGACGGCCCTTCAGCAGCGCTGCCATGCCGCTACTTTTTCTGCTAATCAGAAGCCCACAGTTCTCCCACCGCACCGCAGGGAGCCTCCTCTTGTGTTAATGAAAACAAACATTTAGCCGGGATTTCTTCGCGCCGCAGCCGACTACAAAGAGCATCAAAGCAAAGTGCCTGGGAACACACACCCCAACACTGCTGCACACAAATAAAGCCACGGTATGCTTCGCTAATCTTTTATGTAATAAACTCCTGTCTTCCTGTGATATCATGCGGCGCCATGTTCACACATAATAAGCAAAGCTGTTCCGAGCCCAACTTAATACAGTGTCTTATTTGAAATGCAAACAAACTGCGAGGCAGAGGCTATCACCTCAATCTATTCCCCTTCTGTTCTCTGGCTGTCATCTTACACGAGCCGATGCCGCAGCCCTGCACTGTGGAGCAGGAGAGGGGTGGTGGTGGTGGAGCAGCGGGGGAGGGGGGGCGGGAAACAGGGCCAGGAAGAGGATGGTGGGGGAAAGACGTCGGCCACGCTGTGATTCAGAGGGTTGTTTCCCCCTCGCAGCGCTGCAGGGCGAGGATTTACCGCAAAGACCCAAAAAAAAAAGAACAAAAGCTGCTGATGTATTAAAGGGATCCCAAACAAAAAGGGACGTTTCATGAAAATAGCACACAGGAAGTGTCAATTTCAGCTCTGTCTTGGACTTCTGAAGGAACACACTGTGGACACACACACACACACACTGAGGATGTGAACACACCTCAACTAACATTGTTATTTTTGGGAGGTGACTCAGCCTGAATGAATAAAAATACTAACTATTCAAATGTTATAAATCTGAAGATGAAGGAAAATCATTTCAAATAGAAAAAGTTTCTGGTGAATGTTTGTCACCACCAAGAGTTTGTGGGGGTGCCTTGGCTCTCCTGCAGTGTGTGTTTGTGGCACCTGGTTGTCCACATGCTCCCCCCCCCCCTCCATCCCTGTCAGGATGTGCATGCTCTGGACAGATGGGTGGGAGGGGGTGAGGGCTATTACCATGATGGTGGGGGAAAAAGGGGGAGGAGTGATATTGGAAATGAGAAAGCAGGAGTTTCCACCGCGAGCAGCCATTATTTCCCCTCAATCACTGCAGTAACACACACTGTTTACTGCAACACATGCTGCTGGTAGTAAAAACTGAATTAGATCCTCGACCCCCCCCACCCCCACCCCTCCCACCCAGATCCTATCATCCCAGCAGCAGCAGCAGCAGTCCCGTCCCCAACTCGCAGAATTAAAACATGTGAATAATTCAGCAGACAGACAGCACACGGCTCTTAAGAGTCACCTTGTTGTGGATTTTTTCACCCCCCTTCAGAAAGATGCAGTGTTCAGGTTTCACAAAAAACCAACAGGGGGATCAGTGACAGAATCCATTTCCAAAGGAGGACAAAAAAAATCAATCTTAATTTGATTTGAGATATATAATTATTCACTTGGTGGTGATCACCATTCAGAAAATGAAGACTGAAGAGCTCAGCATAAAAGAGTGGTTTTATGTCTCAGTGTTGTGTGTTGGAAGGAAATCTGTGGATTTAGTTTTTAGACTTGACCACGTAAAACATCCGTAACATAAGGAGGATACGATGACAGTGATGATCATATTGTAAAATGGAATAAAACAGAGATGAGAAGAGCAAAACATTGAAAGTCCTGACTTCTTATTCCAGTTTTCTATTTGTTTTTACGTCACAAAAACTAAAATGCACTCAAGCTGGAGCCGAACATACAATAATAATAATAATAATGTAGTAAACATACAGCACGTAACCTCGTATAACTTTGTGTTTTAATCTCGGAGGCCAGGAAGCTTGAACTTCCTGATTTTAGGGGTTGAAATTGAAACGTTTTTAATCAGTGGAAATATAAATATATTTCTATATAGAATTATTTTCCAGGGTTGAGCAGATCCACGCCGGATGAGGTCAGATTAGGTAACATGCACATATTTGTGTTCAGCTGAAGAAGAAGTTCCTCGTGCATTTAAATAAAGAATATAATATTAATAATAAAAGTGAAGCTGAAGAAACCACTTGATTTTCAAACCCCAGCAGACTGTAACATCCCCCCGTGTTTGTAGCAGAAGTGTGGGCTCAGCAAACTGACCGAGGACACGTTTCCACGCACAGCGACGGCACACGAACACGCACGGGTTGAGAGGGTAAAATAAAAGAGGTGCCCCCCCACCCCCTCCCACCACAGAGGCAGGGTGGGGGTCAAGGGTTAGTGGGGTGAAAGTACTCAGGGTAACCACACAATGCGAGCTCGATGCCATCACGTGCCGCCGCCGCTGCCGCGCTTACGGAGGAATGAAAAGCATGGATGGAGAGGAGAGAGAGAGAGAGAGAGAGGGGGAGGGAGGGAGGGAGAGAGAGAAAGCCAGCTTCATTCAGCCTTACCTCGGGCAGGTAGAGGAACGCGGGGGGACACTGGAGCGAGTGAGGTAGCATCCCGGAGCCGGAGAGCAGCAGGCAGCCGGAGTTCGCCATGGAGCTCAGCGTGGGGTAACGGGACGCTTTGCGCATTTAGCAGGGAGATCCTTTCGCTCTACTCTCTCTCTCTCTCTCTCTCTCTCTCTCTGGCTCGCTTGCTCTCTCTCTCTCTCTTCCGATCACTTCCTTTCTTCTGCCTCCTCTTGCCTTTTAAATGTCCCTTTTTGCTGGCTTTTGTGTCTCTATTGAAGATGTAGCAGGGAGGCGAGTGGTGCAGACAATGTGCATGTTCCACCTTTATCACTAATGCACTCTCTCTCTCTCTCTCTCTCTCTCTCTCTCTCTCTCTCTCTGTGTCTCTAGGTCTCTCTCCCCTCTCTCGCTCTCCCTGGCGCGACTCTGTTTACTTTGAGCGTGATAAAAGCCAACATAAGCATCCAGACACAGAAGGGGAGGTTCTGTGCAAGCCGAGGAGGAGGAGGAGGAGGAGGAGGAGGAGGAGGGGTTGTAGACCCAGCAGGGGGCTGGGTAGGTTAGGGTGGGGTTATGAAAGTGGTGGTGGTAGCATTTGGGAGGGGGGGGGTTACTTGTGAAATCCCCAGTGGATTCATACATCAAACAGGGCCGGCTGAATAACAGAGGGGATGTGAATGACATTAGGACAGCTGATCCTGGGCATTAGCACCTCGTGGGACGCCGCATGCTGCCTTTTAATTGCGGCCCCCCCACCCGGCAAACACACACACAAACACCCCCCTTGGTGGCCGGCACCACCTCCCTCTCATCCGCCTGCATGCGTGTGTGTGCGCTCAAGGACACACATATAGCATGAACAACCGGGGAGGAATTCCTTTAAAACAAAAGCAGGCTGTTGTTAGGCTCAGCGGTGACGTCCTTCTTCTTCTGCTCTGTTAATGTGCACCCGGACAAGCGCGGACCGCTAAACTGTACAAGCAAGACAGCGCCGAGCTTCCTTTTAATGCGTCTTTTTGATTCATGCTGTTTGATACTACTTTAAAGGAAGCAGACAAAGGGAATGCACAAGATGTAGTGGTTACATCATGGGTTGTGTATGGAGACTCCATTACCTTCAAGTTGTAGGAAAACGTAAGAAATCCACCTTGAATCGTCTCAGCGAGCCCGGTGCATTGTGGGTCTACATCTCATGATTCTTCTAAATACAATCAAGTCAAGTCAAGACAATTTATATTCATGAAGCCCAGAGTCACAAATGTTCCTCTAACGGCTTTACAACGTGTACGATACACTGTGTTCAGATCCCCCAGCGTGCTGCTATCACGTGCCGCAGAGCAGCGCCTGCAGGACCTGAAGGCGTGGATGTGGAGCGATCCAGAGAGTCAGAAGATCCAACTTTGCCCTGAAAGATGATTTCTATCTTTTGGTTTGGCGTGTTTTCATTTTTTAAAAAGCGTTTCAAACTTATCTAGTTTTGTGCTTGTTGATGGCTGCTTCCCCGTTTGAAAACTAAGACAATCAGACGTCTTTAGGCAGGATTAAGACCTGGGATGTTATCTTCCTGTGGCAGAGCCAGAATAATGGCAACAGAAAAAGGCGACAAGCGTGGATGAGACGGAGGCAGCCGTATAGGTTGTTTTCAGGTTTGCTTGAATGTGCTTCTGCAGGCTGCATGTACGTTTTTTTATAAGTTTATGCGTCTTTTTTTTTCAAACCTGACAGACGTTGGGTCAGTTCAGGGGCCGCATCCCTTCGAAGGCTAACTTTATAGACCGAATGCGTCACAGCGGCGCGACAAAGCCGTCCCATTTCGATGGTTACTTCCGGTGCTGCAGATCTTTTCCTGAATCTGAAGGATCCAGCGGCTGCACGAGACCGTCGCGATGTTTGAAGGCGATGCTAACGTGGCTAACGCGAGCGCAATGTCATGGTGTAGGGTCTACTGACAGACTTTCAGCACATTACCTGCAGTCTCACCTTCTGAGCTTGGTGTTTCACTGACAGTAATAACAGGGCGCTGCTGCGGGAGACACTACACCACAGAGGGGAATTAACTCCCAGCATGCAGCGTGGGGACGAATACACACACTACACACGTAATTACACATTCACACTTGTATTTCATGAACTCAACAGAAAGAAACTGACTGACAAAACACGAGTAATTCAAATAAATGCTCACCTTCGCTGGCAGCCATCTTTTATTGCCAGTATAGAATCTCAGTCCTGGATAATTGGCCCGACTATTTGATGGAAAGATCAGTCATCACAGATATCTGACATGGTTTAGGCCGAACAGTTTGGCACTGCCGGCTAAAGATGGGAATCCATGTCTCGTTCTCTGTGTGTTTTTTCTGTCTTTCACTCTCCTGTCTGTCTGTCTGTCTGTCTGTCTCACCCAGTTAATAATTCAAATGAGCACTGCCAGATCACTCCCTTCAAAGGGAGTTTCGGGAACGTTCTCAACGGTGCCTTTTCTTTTTTGTCATGTGAAATCAAAGCCCCTCAAACACGGCAGACACATCCTCAGTTAACTCCTCACACTGCTGTTCTGCCAATTAAAGAAAGATCAACAATCACTGCGAACGGCTCCTAATTGAAAAAAAGTGATCTTAATCATTATCATCCTCATCATCATCTTTGTCACTGTCGCCCTTTGTCTTCCTCTATTTCTTCCTTGCGGCGCAATCACCACATCGCTGTGGCAGCCCTGTAATAATCAGCATAATCATTATTACCACAATCACCATCATCATCACTGTCATTGTCGACTCTGTCGCGTCGGTCTTCTGAGCCCGTGTTGCTGGCCCGCTCCAGAACAAGATTTACCCTCCGAGGCAGGACTTAATTGTGTTCGGTTGTCACCGAGTCCGCATGTGTGTTGGATATGTGCAGGTGTGTGCACATTTTGTGTCGAGTCCCTTTCTCTGAGATTTCGCTGATTTTGAAGCATTACAAGCTTTAAAATCCCATTTTAATCTCCTCTCAAAAACATCCGTCTTTGTATACGAGACACGGCTGACAGGCGATGTGGAGTGGCTTCCTCTGTTGAGCCTGTGTTATTTTAATGCGCTCCTCAAAAAAAAAAAAAAAAAGGTTGAAAGCAGCGGTTCTAGCAGTAAAAAGCCATCACATGCACTAGGAGCTCAGTCAGCAATAATCAAAGGCAATACAAGCAGCGACTAATGGGGCCCAAACGATTGGCAGCACATTCCTGTTCTCCACTGTTTATCGTATGACCGCTGATCAATATGGCGCACTTGCACCAATCTCCATAAGAGATGGCTGTTTATTTCCCTTAACTCCTGTCACTCTGACATCACAGGAGAAAGTATTCAGATCCGTTACTTAAGTAAGAGTAGCAATAACTCGGTGTACAATAATCCACTAAAGCATTCGAAACCTGTCTTTAAGCAAAAGTAAAATACAATGATGTACAGCAGCAGGTCGGGGTCGAGCTGATTGTAGGTGCGTGATTATATGTCCTGTTACTGTTTAAATTGACACATTTGTCCTCGGTTATCATCTTTACATCATTGCCTTTTTCCCCCTTTAAATATCAACTCTTTAAAAGGTTTTGATGATTTGCATTTCTCATGTTTTATTCAACTGATTTACTCAACAATCAAATTTTCTGTGAATTTAACTTCTCAAAGGCTGCTTCCCAAAGCCGTCTCCACGCTGCCAGGAATACAGCTCTGGTGGGGAAACACATAATCTATCCTTTTTTAAATTAACTTATCGCCTAAAAGTATAGAAATGTAAATATATTTATAGTATAAAATTACTGAAATCAGTCTTTAAAGCACCCAAATGTGTGTTCATTTTGTATATTGGAATGTAAAGTACCACTAGGAGGCTAAACTCCCTGAAAAATACTGAGGCCATGACCTCAGCGTCCGCACATGTACCGTAGTTACAGCCCTTGTTTCAATTAATTAGTAACTCCAGCTGTCAGATAAATGTAGTGGAGTAAAAATGACAAAATGTAGTAGAATAGAAGTAGGAAGTAGAAACACTCAAGTAAAGCCATGTACCTCGAGACGGTACTTCACTATGGACACAGCTCCCCCATCAGGAGGACAGAATGGTAATCATGCAACATTACACCCAGACCCAAGCTTGGTAAATATGTATAACAGTAAATATGGAAGGTTTGTTCTCTGTTAGTCACAGTGCAGGGTATAATTAGCCCAAATATACAGCAATAGACTGTGGGGGTCCGAAGGGGAGCAGTTTGGTCCCCCCTCCACTCCACTGGACACCCACCCAGGACCTCTGGAGACGAACTCTGAAGAAAACAAAGCAGTGTTTGCTGCTGGTGGATTTCGTTGAGAAGCAGCGAGGCCTTTGGAGGGGCACCCTTGAAGTGCCCCTCTGACAGGCTTCCTCATTATCTGGCATCTCCAGAGTGCCAGCCAGAAGAGGGGGCACGAGGATGCCTCGATCAGCCCGCCCCGGGGGTACCCAGAGAAGGGAGGGTTGTGCTCTCGCTAAAGGTCCGCTGATTATATCTCAGGCCCAGAGCTTCAGGGATCCCCGCTAATTAAAGGTTGTGTCATATCTGTTAGAGATAACAAACCTATGTAGCTCATCTTTTTTTTTTAAATTAAGGAGTCCATTTCACACTTCCCTCTTCTCCGCCGATATATCTGAGTTCTCCGGCGTCATGTCAGGTTGCAGGCTTGGTCTGTATTCAAGGCTGACCAGCTTTGTGCACCCAGAGGAAAGGCTTCCTGTTTAACCTGCCCTCACCCGTCTCAGTGAGCCGGCGGTGTTGTGGAGGCATCAGGGATCCTTTGTCTGGAGGCATAATTAAAGCTCTCGTTCATTATTTCTTCACTTTGAGCGCAGATCTGAGTAATTAGGAGGCAGTGCCGGGGGGTGGGGGGTGGGTGGAGGTTTCATGGAAGCACATACACATACAGAAGAAAACATGCGCACAATCCCACGTGTCTGCACTCATAAAATCCAGAAGAAAGTGCGCCTGTACACACACACGGGGGGGGGGGGAGAGAAAGCACTTGTTCAATCTCAGCACCAAACGAGCCACATTCATCTCCCACCTATTTTTGGATGCCAATATCTGGCACCAAGTGAAGTATGCTATTTCTCCCCTCAAAGCTGTCATGTACTAATGCATTGATTAAAATTTTTGATTAAATGGACAGTTAAGGGAGGAACTGCAAGAGTGATCTGCGATCCATGCCTCAATTGGACGCTAGGATGGGATGTGGCGGCCCTGGCTTGTGCTGCGTTTGGAGCTGAGGCACGTGCTTCTCTAATGGATTTTGAAACAGAGCTTGGCTTTTATATGGTGTCATTCATCCTCATATGTTTTCGCCTGCCGCGTCTCAAAATCACTGCTTCTTTATGACAAACTAATGCACCCGCTGCTAAGATCAGCAGGTTGGCTCCGGCCATCACTCACCGAGCTCTGGCCAGGTATTAGGACGTTTCGAAAAGCTTCCATCGGAGGAGGCAGAGCAGAAACCAAGAGGTACTGACTCTGCCTCTCACACCGTCATACATCAACCCGCCACGACACACCGTCTACACCCAAAACACACATACAAACACCGAGCCACTGATCCTGCTGCTGCTTTGACAAGGAAGGGAAGGAGGAGGGTGATTGAGCTTTATGGCAGCGGACAGTCAACGTCAATACATCGAGCGTTTTACCACCCTCTTATACAAAGGTGTGGTTTGCTTGTGGAGGCCAGGGGGTGTGTGATAGTCCTAGGTTGGTGCGTGGAAGAGAGGGAAGGGTTTTGTTGAGGCACGGTGGGAGACAACAAATGAGGGCGACGGCTCACGCCCTGTTAGCCCTCTAGGCCGAGAGAGGCTGACAGGGCAGAGGGACGACCTAGCATGGAAATCACATCAGATCAATGATGAAAAATTCAGTGCAGGCAAGAGTCGCTCTTGGGGACGATGTCACATGGAGCATGTAAGCGTGTGACTACTGAATGTACATGGGGGGCTAATGTGTCAGCCAGCAAATATGCATTTTGTCCTCCAGGGTTGGAGTGCTTATTTAGAAATGAGCATAATAGCAGGCAGGAAATTAATATTAGAGAGACAGAAAGGCCTGTTTGCAGAGCTGCACTGCTGTAGATGTAGACTTGTGTTTGTCTCCGGGGCTTTACAATCTGTCATACGTCACCCTCTATCCCTGAACCCTCAGAGCAGTCCACTTACCAACCATGATGAGAACATGTCAAAATCATCCATGTGAACACCCCAGACAGAAGTCATTCTCTCATGACCTGGTCGTAGTATCAGGCAGATTCAGTGATATATAGTTTACACAGTAGATGATCGAAAGGTGCCAGTTTAGCGTTTAGACCGAGGTAGCTCTTCCTTCAAAATGATATATATGGTTGTGCATTATTAAGACCATTGCTGGCAAGGTTTCAAACCTTAACGGCTTCATGGCAAGAATTTTTGCAAGGCAAGGTTATTGAAGTAAAATAAACTCAATTTGCTTTACATTAAAAGACCCACTCCCTCAAAGACAGTAAGGAACCCGGGTCCCAGCCACAGACGTGCTGTACCGTAAACCTCAGTGTGATGAAGTGATCTACTGGATGAGCCAAAAAACATTTTATCCATAAACTGATCCCCAGTTGCATATCCATAAAAAGTACAATTTCATGATACACGCTGTTGATATTTCATATACCATGATGGAAGATGTTACTGACATCAGACATGTTGGTGCTGACCATGGGTTACTCCACTAGTGTCTGTACAAGCAACACTAACTTAAACCTGCCATATAACTTCACTTTTGTGTATTATAAAAGAGCAAGAATACACACACACACACACAACTAAGCACTACTGTAATCGTGCTAATTTACCAATCACCAAGTCAGGCCAATGTTCTCAAATCCAATCCTGAGGGTCCAGAGTACTGCTGCTGTTCTCTTCTACCACCTACTTATTCACCTGTTGTCCCAGGCCTTAATCAGTCCCGGAGTGAGTACTAGCTGGCAACGGTGGAAACCAGCAGTCCAAGTGTGAAGATACCTGACAGGACGTGCTGCTTGACAAGCACATTACACATCTCAGCTGTTCTTTATGGCCCAAAATGTCCCACAATTCAAATCTATCCAAAGCAATCATTCTCAAAATCTCCCATCCTTGTGCATTTCAGATTTCATTGACATTCTGTTTAGGAAAAAAAAGCAGCCTTAACCATAATGGCTGTAGCCAGAAGCAAAGTCAATTACATAGATTGGTGCAGTGACATAAAGTGTATTCCATTTGGGAGCAGATTGGTCATGCCCAGTAATGTTCCCTTCCAGCAGGCATACCTTTGACCATTACTCTAAACAGGCAGTTGGGGAACCAGAGACCTATTTCCCACAACCGTGAATGCTGGTGTGTCTCCCAGAGGGGTCAGGGGTTCACACTGCAGCTACCACGCTCTCATATTTAGCAGTGGCGGGTGAAAAATTGTACATCAATACTGCCAGACGCACGGGGCCACAGCGGCCTCCAGCACACACATATCATATCAGAATGGACCGTTAGCCAGGCCGGGAGGTGTCAGGGAATGTGTAACTACTGTAACTGTGCGACCATCAGCATCCAACACACCTTGACTGCTTATGTTTAATGTATATTTGTTAGATTTTAAAACATTATTGGTGTATTTACAGTCATACCTTCAGAAATCAATGAATGGGACCATTGCAGACGATCGTGTGCCTCAAATTCAAGCTGTTAGTGTTTACGTTTCTCCAACTTCCTGTTAACAGAAGGATTATACCATTTGCCTTTGCCAGACAAGCCATCTTTAAGCATCAAGGAATGGAAGAGCACTGGGATATGCAACAAAGCTTAAGACATTTAGATTAGCATCTAAAAAAGATCCAGATTCCAACAATCATGGCATCCAAACGTTGGGTGAATGTTTGTTTCAGGAATGATTAGAATTATTTATGGAAGGTTTTAGGGCTCATCAAGGCCTTGCCCTCCAGCTGCATCTCTAACCTTTTAACCCCGCGTTGAGCTTAATGATCTTTTTCAAGCATAACCGTCAAAGTCCAGGCCGAAGACTTAAAGCGAGCCAGCTTTTCCATCAGGACCTGGAGGCTGTGGTCATTGCAGTGGCTGAATCAATGCCTTCTTCTCAAATACCATTTGTTCCAAAAAGGCCTTTTCATAAATCCGACTGTTAAATGTTTTATGTAGCATATTTTTTCTCTGTCTTTTTTTGTTACGATGCCTGTTTGGTAAGTGCCTGGGTATTGAGAAGTGCTACTTAAATAGAGGCTCTAAATAAAAATGTTGTGTGGGTGTGGGCCTTTGTCCCAGTCCCAATGTGCTTCCCTTGGTGTTTGGGTGTTCTCTGTTGGTTGTGTTGTGTTTGTGTGTAGACACCTGCCAGGCTATAAATCCCCCCCTGCGTAGCATGAAGTGCCGGGAGCGTCTGCTGTTGTTACATAAGATCCAACCCTGCCCTCTGACCACATCACCAGCTCACACAACAACAGCAACCCGACCACCTCATGCATTCTTTCACTTCCACCGCCATCAAAACGTAGCTACGGGGACTCTCGCACTGATACACATTTTCCACGGACATCTGCCCCGGAACGATGGCGGCTCGAAGAGAAAGGGTTTAAGAAATTCTGCCCAAAGGAGGTGGAAGAAATGTGAGCGTAATATCTCTGAGTGGGAGTCATGAATGTAATATCATGCTGCAGCGAAATGCTGCGATCCCTGCTCAATATTTTAAAAGATGCCTGGGTTTTAATGCCGCGCTGTTGAGGGCATAACATCAATGGTTCCAATGGAAAACATTAAGGTGTCAAACTCTGCGAGGCGCATATCTGGGAGAAGGAGAATTACAAGCATACACGTATACACATGAAGGTGTCATAGGTTAGGTAAATGTTGGAGCACAGAGCCCTTGGTGAGAGGGATTGTTTCTCCTGGTCATGCGTGTCCGCTGTGATCAGTCATGCTCATGTTGCTGTATTACTTCCTGTGACGCTCACTCGCTCTTTCCCTAATGCTTCTTTTTCTCCAGTCTCTAAATGCTATCTGTCAGTAGGTGTTGCAGGACTGATAGAGGCTCGTCTGTTGCCTTTCTCATTACAGCGGGGGAGACAAAACCCGGCAAGCGCAGTAACCTTTCATGGAGACAGAGGGAGGGAGGCATCCACACAGAGCCAGCACCTCCGTCTACTTGACATAACCCTATTACCGCTTCCTTAATTTGTCCCGCCGTGACAACTCGCAGCCAAAGAAACGGTTAAAAGAATGAGTGAACAAAAGCTGCATTGCATTATGGGGGGTGGAGGAGGCAGGGAGGGAGTTGTTGAGGGTGGAAGACAATGGGGAGGCAGAGCTGATGCATCAGCCATATTGGATCATTTCTAAAACGCCACACATTATCCGGAGGTGGGCCCCCGATATACTCCACTTAACTGATGGCTCTCTGTCTCAACTCCAAGGGCTCTTCTTTTAAAATCTTGTTGTTCATTAGTTAACTTTTTGTTCCGGATGTCGTTCTCCATCTGAGGTGTGCTGGCTTAAAAAGGCAGCAGGGCGGATCAATCGCGACTTAATCAAAAGAGTTTGTCAACAGTTTACACGAGCGAATATTCAAAAAGCCCGATGAGGAGATAATGTTTTATTCTGTTTGGCCTCAGTTCCCTTCAAGAACGTCGACTTTCGTTAAATGTAATAATGTTTCTTCCCTCATTTAATATTCACAAACACCAAGGTTCTAAAGAAACCTTCAGTGCTTCTTCTTTGTTTCACAAATCTGTTTGTACAAAATATGATCAAAGCTTCGCGCAGACAGAGTGCACCCCAACATGAAAATGACGACGTCTCAAAAATAGCTAAATGATTGGCAAAATGAGTAACAGCTCCAAAATGGCTGATAATAAGAGCCGCTGAAGTATGAGCTCAGTGAAAGTGCCAGACACTCAGACAAATGTGACACTAAATCCTGCATTTGGCACATCCTAAGTAAACAAAAGTGTTGATAAAAGGAAGCAAACCAATCTTCTTTTGTGCACAAAAATTACAACAACAACAAAAAGAAAATCTTTCCCTGTGGCAGCCCCACGTTTCAGCTCAGCAGACTCTCTGTAATCACACGTAAACTGTGACATCGCAAACATCCACTGTAATAATCTGTATCACAAAGTCATCCAACAAAACACTGAATCAACCTAAAAACAGCTCCGGAAACACCTTTTTTATACAGTTTTTTTCCCATTCTGAGCACAGGTGGGTGTAGCAGGTGTAGGTGGAAGTACTGTCCATACTGTAAGTACAGTTTCTACTGTGTGTATGTACTATTTTTCTTTCACTCCACTGCATTTCCACCACCTCACCTCATCGGTTTGTTCATTCATGTGTTTGAAGGGGAGAGTGCACATTAAATCAATGCTGACATTTTGAAAAGATATGTAAATGTGACGGGGTAAGCTCACACTAACTAACTAACAATGCAGCAAATTAGGATTTTATCCACAAAACACAAGATTAGTTTACAAAATATTATGTTAATAGATTCACCTACCTAACAGTATATAAAGTTAAGGTATAATTAATCTCCCTCAGAGCATCTACAACATAAAAATGTAGTTTTAATGCATCAGAAATAATCCAATAATCCTAATGTGATAATATAATATTGTTCAATGAAGAGTTTAAAATTCAAAACTTAAAGAATTAAGTTCTGTTGAGATGTAAATCTTAAAAACACTACATAAGTCACAAATATATATTTATTTTTTCAAAAGGGACAATTTTAAAATAGCTGGTTACTGTAGTTTTTAGCAAAGGTCACTCAAACAAAAGGAATTTTGTAGGGGACTATTTTCAGCGGCGGATGAATCCACAGTTGGTGCTCTAGTAAGTTTTGGGGCAGCGGGCCTGTGTGTGTGTTTGTGTGTTGGATTGAGCCCAAGTAAACTCCAGTGTGTGTGTTCATGGTGATGAAGGAACAACAGTGAGGCTTATTGTTGTGTTTTTAATAGTTTCTGGAGCAACAATGGAGCTCTACGGCTCAGAGGAAGAAGATCCATCAGGCTGTCATACACACAGAAGACACGTTCACTGCTGGCTTTGGTCTTTTCGTGGGATTTGTTGACAGTAAGAAAAGTATAAAATACCACCAGACTTATCCAAATACTTGTGTCAAGTAAGATTTTAAATGCAGAATGTTTACTTGTAATGGGTTACTTCTACTTTGTGGTATTTCTAGTGAACACATCGTCCACCACTGCGTGTTTTATGTATGTGATAGTAGCAACAGAGGCGTGTTTGGAATTTTTATTTGGGGGGGAAAAAGAGAATAAGAAATAATGTCCTCTATGGCTTCTGCACACCAGAGAGGACTTTCTTTTCCTTCTTCTTCTGTTTTGCAAGCACACTTTAATGTTCAGGAGGAGCACAAAGAAGGGACGCTCTACATAAAAGTGCTCTTTAGAGGAGATTGGTCCACGAGCCCCGTGTTGGCGACTCTCGTGTCTCGACCTGATCTCCCTCCCTCTCTCTGGACTCTGATCTGGGCTCCAGCAGTGGAAGCCATGAGTGTGGGTTCAGCGGCCTGAGCGCGGGAGCTGTCTATGTAGAGAGATTAAAGGGCCTGTATCGATCCACCAGCGCTCATGCATTTTGCATGAGGGAGACATTGTCAAAGAGCCGTCTCAGATAAAAAAAATAAATAAGTAGTGGAGGGAGAGTTCTAGAAAATATGCTGAACTCTGTGAAAAATCTTAATGTTGAAGTGTTATGCATGTAAACTTGCTTTATATATTGGATTGTCCATGAACTCTCATCGACCCGAGATATTACTCGTTTTTCATTTCTTCCCCCCTCACACCCCACCCCACCTCGCCCTCTCCTCCTCCTCCTCCTCCTCCTCCATTTTTTTTGTGGTGGTTGAGGTTGTAATGTTGGAGTCAAGAATGTGAAAAACAAGCCCCCCGAAAAAAGAAAAGAAAAAGAAAAACTGGCAGCCAGAGATTGTCTAATGGCGGCAGTGAGTCCGTTGGAGAATTCTCAAGTAGAGTGTGAATTATTTAGGATGTGTGGCTAGTGTGCAGAGCATGAAGCCACCCCGCCCGGCAACTGCCAGGCAGAGTGGCCGAGAGGATTCAGTGTGCAACAAACATTCACCCGTCTGAGGTCTTTATTCCTCCTGCAGTGAGAGACTGAGTTCGGGCTTATCCAGGTGTACATTTCAGAGAGCTGAGCGACGCTTGGAAGAATTTCTCTTCTTCTTTGGCCCAGAAAATGAATCTGCGCTCATGTTCATCTGCCAAAACACAACGTGAGTCACAGAGAAGTGCCTTTGACCCATTTCCAGCCCCCGTGATGCAGCCGATTGTTCATCATCAACATTTCATGCAGGTCATCATGCATGTTTAAAGGCACGCCGCTTGTTACGGAGGAACCCCCCCAACAGCCCTCAGAGCCTCCTTATCCTGCGAGCACATGTCAATCTCACCTGAACGACCCCGATAACAAGACAAAAGCAATCAATCTCTGATATTGGCCGGGTGGGAGAGTCGGGGATAACGCAGACGCTATCAGCAAACGCCAACAAAGACGGAGATTTTCTGCGCGAGGATGATTAGAAACACGGAGGCTGCTGTGACACGCTGATCTGCGGCGGTTAAACAGAGGCGGCTGTCATCGCTGGCAAATGATGACGCCGTGCGCCGATAGAGGAGATGTGATCTAATGTGTGTGTGTGTGAGAGACGGAGAGGATCACAGGGGCTGTGTTGATGCAAAACACGGCAACACTTTGTCTGCACAGTGAGGCCGGGCCACACACGAGAAACTGCAGTCACTGAACACACCGAGACACACTGTACATGCACATGTGCACATATCTATTTATATATAAATATAGATATATATCTATATATATATAGATATATATCTATATCTATATCTATATATATATAATGTTTCGTCTTCAGGCCAAAAACAATCCAACATACTCAGTGCTGTAGTGATGAAACACAGACATACACACATGTTTAACACTCCCACCCATTCAGCAGTATGGCCTTTAAACAATGACGCCATTTAATTAAAATATATATATTAAAGGCTTTCCAGACTGTTGTATTGCTCCTGATCAGAAAGCTGCCTACACTGATATCCAGAACAGGGCTGCAGCATATGATCGTTTATAGTGTTGATTATTTTTCGTTTAGTCTGTAAAATGTCAGGAAGTCGCAGCCGGCGTCACATCCTTGCTCACCAATTTAAAAAGATGAGTCCCTCCTTCTCGCGTCACAGAAAGGTTGCAACGTTTTCTGAGAGATTCCTTTGACTGTATTTACTTTAAAATTACCCTCAAATCCATTCAGCCTCCATTCAGCTTGAACCATTCCCAGCTGAACCAACATGAATCCATTATCATTCATTTAATGGAAACAGACAAGTCAAGGCAAAAACCTTAGCTGAGTTGGTGTGAACTGTTTGTCTTTTAAGGTGTTTAAAGGTCATTTTCCTTTCTTTAATTGCACCCACACAAAAGCCAGAACAATGGTACTTTCACATTACTATGCAAGTGCTGATCTGTTCGTTGAGAACAATTTGGGGTTCAATGTCTTAATCAAGAGCGCTCCCACACGTGGACAAGAAGAGCGAGCATCCACATCTGCAAGCCTTTGGTTTAATGCACTACCTGTTCTCATGCAGAGCCATGCTATGCATGAGTGCTGAAGGGCACCTCACTAATTGTGCCCACAGTCTCACTCACGTTCTAACTGCATTCACCTTCTGCAAGTGTGGAAACACAAAAGGTAAAACACAATAACACCAGTAGCAGTGCAGGAAAAGCAATAAAACAAGACTTTTTCCCATGTGTCTGTCTGCCCTGGTGCATGCTGGGAGGTTTCCCTACACGCCGACCTCAGCATGCAACAATATAAACTGTGTTTTTTGCTCCACAACGATTCATCAGACATCAAGTTTTCTGTTCATTTAAATCCTGTGCTTCAAAATAAAATTCAAAAAAACGCATAAAATAGTACCTGCCTTACTCCACGACGGCCACAAATGCACGCACACACACACACACACACACACACACACACACACACACACACACACACAGCTGTGTACGCAGCGTGTGTGAGGGGAATTTTCCAACATCAAAAAAATCAAAGTATTTAAGTAGATTGTACACAAGCACGTCTCGGAAGCTTGATCTGACTAATCTACAAATGGCTTCTTGTTATTAAACTGCTAATTCAAGGGATTAAAGGATCCATGAGAACACAATCCCCTTTACTTCCTTTCCAGGGTATGCTGAAGGTGGCTTAAATATTAATTAAGCACACACACACACACACATGTTCGCCCATTATGCGCGCGCACATACAGAGTATATACAGTACAGGACTAAGTATAGCATCTGGGACTTTCCTCATTTCTTTGTCTCCATTTGTTAAGCAGCGCCTTCTTCTAAAACCATTTCTACACACACACACACACACACACAAGCCTATTTTCATATCTCAGACAACCACATCTTACTATTTAATTCCTTTCATTCTTTTCTTAGGATGCTCAGTGCTGTGATGGCTGCGCTCCTCTCCTCATTTGACTCCCCCCCCCCTCCTCGCACTCTCTCTCTCTCTCTCTCTCTCTTTACAAAAAAAAAAAAAGGTCCAGGATGAGGAAATGAACTCAGGATGCGTTGGAGTACAGCGCTCCGTGTCAGGAGATTTCACGGGCTTATGCAACAGAACTCGGAGTGAGAACACACCTATGTTTCGGGCAGCGTGCGATTTACTTTGCGGCTTGTTGCGGTTTTATTTTCTACTCGTTCAGAAAATGTTCCATTCAGATTCCAGCCGGCTGTGGATTCATGAAAGCATGTTATGTGGAGAATTTCAAAGTGTAGCCACAAGATTTGTATTTTTCTTGTCCCCTAAAAACACAAAACAACGTTTCCATTTGGAAGAGAAAAAATAAAATGTGAATCATTTTTACTGGACTGTATCTCCAACATAAAAAAATCTTTTTGTCAGCCAAGGGCACGCCAGCTCCGTTAATACGTTCTGTAAATTGTTGAGTTTTTCTGATTAATTTCAAACAGCATCTCATTTTTCTGGATTGAATCTGTTACATATATCACATTAGACATTATATATAGTGCATTAAGACTGACACTAATCATACATTGTGACGTGCTCACCTTGCTGCACAAACTGCTGATAATGTGGATTTACAAGGTGCGCCCACATTAAACCCAAAGTTCAATTATGAACCAATCTATTTCTGATTTTAACAACATCCTCCGACGACACATTATTATAAGTGCTACTGTAAAAGAGCCATTATGAATGTAAAACACCTCCGATTATTCTAATATCTTGATGAAAAGGAAAAGTTCATCTCGTCCAATCCCTCCTGGTCTTAAAGAGGAGACAGTAAATTGACATCAAGTGTCAAGCGTGTAAAAGTCAAAGAGTCAAATCTGCACCATAACCCAGAGAGCCAGCATGAAAAACTACTCACAGCAGCTCACATTACCTGCCTTTTTCACTGAAATAAGCAGTGTAATTTATCCTGACCTTTTTAGATTACTATGAATGTGCTGTCTGTGTAATTTTAACTGAAGTTCTCAGCAGCTTTGCTGGTCTGGAAACACTGGCTATGAAACCCGAGGAGGCGGTCGCTGATGGGATCAATGGGCCGATGCCACCAATACAGCAATGATACAATACCAAACAAATACTGAGGGACTGCCTGACATTCACCGCTGCTAAATCACTTCATTTCATCATCATCACCATCACCATCACCATCATCGCAGGAGATTCACCTTCAGACTCGTGTTCCCGTCCAGGCTGATTCCTCAGCGCCTCGACTGACGCTAATAACAAAAGTAGAAGCCTATTTTAGCTGTGACAAGTGTTTCAGGATTAGAATTTCATTCCTAATGGGTTCTCTGGTAACGGTTTAATTCACTACCTATGTGATATCAATTCCATTATAATCTCATTAAGCTATTGCACACTGAGGTGATTTCGAATGAATGTGAAACAGCCAACCGTACGCTCCCCTCTAATTGAGCAATACTTTTTATTCATTATTATTGCCCATTATTAAATTAATGAACTTAATGGACTTATTTTCTAAATTGCAAAGACCCCTGGCAACATGTTTTTAATTCCATTAGCAGACATATCGAACAAAAAAAGAAATAAAAGGAGAGAGATACACAGAGGTGTGTGGGCAATTAGCCTACTGCTGCGACGGATCATCAGCGGCACAGTTTCCCTTCTCTCTCCAGCGGGAGTTTGTCCGTCTTGTCCTGAGTCTCTGGTGACAGAACTCACCTTCACACAGACTCCACGTTTCATCCTCACAGACAAGTATTCCACTCTGTTTCAACCTCTAATCTGTCGCCCTTTGATATTAAGACAACGTACATGCCATGACAACATATTTGAATATTGTATTGTAAGCCGAATTAAACAGAACCTGAATAATATATGAAATAGATTTTCTGAAATGGGATCTTTTCAGTAACCAGAGGCTGCCACGCAAAACTGCCCAGGAGATGAAAGCAGAGGATCTGCATAACTGAACGTCCGATCGATACGTCTCAAACTAAAATGGCAAGTCTTGATAAGGTTATTGAATTTTCTTTTTTTAATTAAAAAGCATACAACTGGGCTCTCTGTCAAATCCCCACGCCGCCGCTGATGATGAGAAGAGGACAGGGCTGTCCTTGTTTACGTGTTCATCAGGCGCGTCGGCACGTCATCAATCAGCGCGGCACACGCATTTATTTAGTGTTTGTCTCCGTCGTGTCTTGGGATTAAGCTGTCACGGAAGCTCTCAAACCGCAAACGACGATAATTACATGTCATTTGTGAGCTCTAAAACTATCAGCATTATTTATTTCATGCTCATGCAACATCTTTTCTTTTTCTCAGAAAACGCTGCAACACTAATGCGCGTGGATTACGTAGCACGTGAGACATTGCATCCGTTTTGTTGTATGTAAACATCCAGAAGTGGCACGCTCTCTTTCCATATTCTAGTCATGAAAATGCATAATTTAAAAGCGCCGAGACCAAGCTGTTCCTCAGTGGCGCAGAGCGAGCGCTGCGAACATCAGTGGATAGAAAACTCTGCTCCCCGGAGAGAGTGCCATTACATTCAATCGCCAACCGCTGGATGAAACTCATTCCACTCTGCACAGTGTCTGAATGGCTCTGTACGTTCTGCAGAGGCCGCGGTGTGATAGCACAGCATGTCAGAACCACACTAAAGCCACCACACAAAGCCACGGAGCGCCGCAGCTGACCCGAGGACCCCGAGCCAACAGGCAGTGTTGGGAGGTCCGGGGCACACGTGTTGACAACCAGAAAATGTTCTATTTTTAGATGAATCAACGCGTCTTTGGGTGAAGTGAGCCGCTTTTAAATATGAATTATTTAACTCCTTTTTATCTCCATGCTGCCGATCTAGATGCATTGGGATCAGATGAGCAATAACACTTTGTTTACAGTTCACCACATGTCAAATATTGTTTTTATCAGGTTGAGTTGGACCCTTTGGTGCTGCCACGAGCACTCGCAAAGGTGTTTTTATGAAAGGATTAGGGTTTTGAACACACAGTAAACATCTGTACATTAACGGAGAGTTAAGGTGCACGGCTCTTTTAAAAAAGAAGGTGAATTGATTAGATTAGTGTTAATATTGTTTTATTTAGACGGCTCTGCAGCCACGTGTCGTGTTTGTCACCATGTAGGAGAAACCACAGCTGTCACAAATTCTTAATGTCCAACATTTCAACTACTGCACGTGATGTTCCGTGAACGCAGCACATCAGCCGTGTCGACTGGAAGTTGTATGTTGATACAATGTGGATTAAAAAAGTGACTTTTCGTGGATTTTTTTTGCCTGAAGTTGGTGAATCTCCACCATAAAAAGTCAAGCTGTGTTGTGTGAAGATTGTGAGGCAACACGCATCAGAGAAACGGCTGCACGTTGTGTTTGTTACGGCAGTATAGCTGTGTGTATGGTGTCTGTGTTCTGGTTGGACAGATTCATGACAAGTGCACAGTTTTGGTGCAGAGTGTCCGTCGAGCTTTAAAGACCAGCAGCTGCTGTTTGGATTCTTTGGCCACAATCTATGGATTACATTTACATTTTGGCATTTTTTCACACAAAATAAGTGTCCGTATCTATTCTATTCTATTTAGGCATCGCTGCAAAGTCAGAAACTGAAGACGAAGAAAAGATTTCGGCGCGTAAACTCTCTTTTTGTCAGAAAAAGATGCTTTTTAACGTAAAACAGAATCATTTGACTCCACGAAGCCTTAAATCTCTTTAATATTTTGATCTTCTCACCTGTAGTCATTGTGTGTGTTTGTATTGGAACGACATGCGTATCAACAGCGTTTTAACAGATTTATTTATCAGCAGCAGTTCAGTCCCTGTATGTGCTGGCCCGCTGCACGCTGCACGCTGCCCGCTGCACGCAGATGAATATTTCTGTTTGTAGTTGAGGTTTAAACCGGAGCTTTGACCAGCGCACTCTGGGCACCGAAACACACACCGGAGCTCCAAACATACAGCGGGTTATATAATGATCATGAAAACTACATGAGAGACAACCCCCAACAAGCACACTCAAAATCACAGTGACAGGAGCGTGCACACACACACACACACACACACACACACACACACACACACGGGCTGACATCGAGAGAGGCCAAGCCTGACATGAGGTGAGATGAAGTAACGTTTCTCATCATCCGCTGAGCCCGGCCGTGTGTGACCTGGAGGATCGAGGCAGGCCCGGGGCATGGCCTCAGGACCCGGGCAGCCGCAGTGAAAGGGGCCTCCGCCGAGACTTATAAAGTCCGGGCCACAATTTACTGGGAAGGCTCCAATTGTGGCGTCGGGTGGCCACAGCGCGGCCCTGCTGTCAGCACCACTCTTATTTGCTTCACTCCCTTTGACACTGACTCTCGATTAGGGTCATAAATTCCAAGAAATCGGTCAATAGCCTATAACACTAATGTCACCCTCCTGCCATTAATTTTACAGCCTGTGCGCCACACTGTTTCTTAACCCCTTTTTTACGTGACATGGGGGGGTTATACTCCCAGGGATTGATTGAGAAGAGTACATAACAAGCTTTGAATAGAGCCTTTGCAACCGTACAGACAGACACATATATGTAAAATGACTGTGGTGTGTAGACATATATATATATACACTACCGTTCAAAAGTTTGGGGTCACCCAAACAATTTTGTGTTTTCCATGAAAAGTCACACTTATTCACCACCATACGTTGTGAAATGAATAGAAAATAGAGTC
>JAVQJL010020190.1:0-16876 GCA_036024295.1 Nannoperca obscura | reverse complement strand
CCACCCCCCCCCCGATATATATATATATATATATATATATATATATATATATTAAATAAGGTGTTTACTGAAAGTGTTGAAGTGTTGCAAGATTTAATGCTCCTTCTGATACACAAGATTTGCAACAGAGTGTGATCAGTTGAACATTTTATGTTGAATTAGTCCTGGAGAGCAGTAACTAATATGGTTAAAAGCCTAAAACAGTGGAATTTTAGACCATTCTAACTCAAAGGCAATAAGTAATCAGAATAAACACACAAAAAAACTAATTTGAGAGAGATTTGGAAAGTAATGGACAAAGTTTGAGCAAAAGAGATGAAAGCGGAGATACTGGGAAAAAGGAAGTGAAGAGTGGAGGTTGTGTGGTGTGAAAGAGAGAAAGATGAGTACATGGCTTTACTTCAAGGGGATCAGAAAGCCAGCCCTAGCAGTACAAGTGTCTTGCTCTCCTATGTTGTACAAGTTCAAGTTGAGTAAGAAATCTTTTTTAAAGAAGGACTGAAAATGTGTATGTATTAGGCTTTTGAGGTGTGATGATCCGTTATTTTTTTACCACTTGGGGGCAGAACCCCACAACAGGGTAAGAATCACACTTTTAACTTATGGCCTTGAACAATTGTTATTTACATGTTTAAACATCCAGCAACAGATAACAGCATTAGATGTTTGTACTATAAATACTCACTTCCCTTTTAGCTCTGTTTTGGTCTCCATAAACTCCTATGGGAAATCCATGGCTCCTTAGCTGCGAAATGCTCCACTATGTCCACTAGCTAGTTGATACCTTTGTCTTTCTGCTGTTTGGTGCTGACAGGTACCGTACCATTTTAATTATTTATAATTCATATAATTTAGAGAGGCCTTTGTAAACCTTTAACAAGAAAGAGGCAACCGTGGCAGTAAGAAGATACCAGCTTCATAACATGAAGATGAAATCAAAGCAGATAAGTGTGAAAAGGATGGATGTTTGTAGAAACAAAGGAGACAGGGTCAGGCAGGGAGGAGAAGAGGTCAGAGGACAGTCAGATAAAGTGGTATTATTAATAGGCCTGTGTGTGATTTGTTAGTGCTGCGGAGAAAGTGATCGCACTCCAGGGCAAACGGGTGGGTGCGTCATGTCTCGACTACCCCACCTTTCTCAAAATAGAGAGAATACTGAGAGGTGGGTATGTGGCGGGTGAGTGGGGGTATATGGGGTATTTGGGTGCAGCTATAAAAGCCTTGTTGTGTGCTCCGCTCCCAACTAGTTGATCTTACCTCCACCTCCAGCCTCTTCTCTCTACTCCATTCTCCCTGCATCACCTTTCCTCTTTCTCTCCTCTTGGGTGCACTCAACCACTCAGGTAAGACAGAAAACAACATTGGAAATGTTCTAGCAGAATATAGTTATTTGCAGTTACACAATAGAAATCAAAGGTCTTTCAGGTGCTTTGGTCAGCGACAAGAATGAGCTCTAGGCTACTGTGAATTGTTGGGGTTACACGTGACATGCAGACATGCTGCAACTGAATGAAATACCTTTGCAAGTTGTATCAATAATTAAGCCAAAATATGTTTTAGCTGTATAGCAGAAGTGCTTCAGGATAAACATCCAGGTCGAATCTCTGCTAGAAACTAAACTGACTCAGAACATCAGAGGCATCATGGATTTAAGTTCAGGCAGGATTACAAAAACAGCATGACTTGGAAAAAAATGAAATGTGGTGTAATCGATGAAAACACAGAGGCATATATCAATCAGTATATAACACCACAACATCATACAATATTAAATGCCACCATTTGATTTAGACTGTTTCTTTAATTCCCAATAAACTCAATCTTTAAGAAACTTCCAAAGTCATCAGTAATGCTAGATAAATATTTTTCAGTTTAAAACCATCAAGAACAACTATAAACTTTAGATTTTGGACGTGGTCGGACAACACCTTGTACAAACCATTTCTTTTTAGTATAACCTGGCCCTAAGTCCCTTAAAACACACAACTGGTTTTTGTTTGTTTGTTTTTGAGGAATTTGGAATTATTTTTCTAAATGTTTGTTCAGTTTAATGTTGATCTTTCATTTCTTAGAATTGTGTGCGGTTTCCTTTTTATTTATTTCTTGTCTTGTAGCTTGTATCAGATAAAGGGGTAATGTTAGCAGAGGTCTAATGGTTTCTTGGCTCATGTGTCTTCATGAACAGGTGTTTAGGCACAGTGCCATGGCACGGTAGCCATGACGTTAAGTATAGTAGTTAATAGCAATGCATTTTCTAGATGTCTTTCAGTGTTGCCACTATTTTGAGCGAGCCCTTCTTGAAAAAGAGGGTCCAGATGCTCAATGAGACTAACTGTTTTAAGTTAATAAGTGCTGTGTCGTGATTCCCTGCTGACTCTGGTGTCTTGTGGAGGTCGTCTGTGCTGTAGGTTTATGGAGCTTTCTGGAGTTCTCAATCAATGTTGGCCTGCTCTTCCAATTTTTTAACTACAAATTTCAAGGGAAGGTAAATATGTTTTTGGGGTAAAGACAGTAGAACCTGCAGAGGCACTATCAGAACTACTCTGCTGGGGCTCCACAAGTCTCATATCCACACCATGACCTGGTGTGGCACTAGAAACAAACACAGACACAAACACTCTCGCAAAGACAACATACACAAGGGAGCTCCGTTCTGTTGTGAAGCAAACACATTCATCACACATCTGTCTTGACAACTCAACAGTTGTTCCCAGGGCACTCAACAGATAAACAAGGACCCCGAGAGCCTTCAGCTCACTTCTGACACCTATTGGCATCCACAGGGTAATGCAGGGAACTGCAACTGGGAGAAATGTAATATTTTTAACAACTGGAGATACATGACTTAACAGATCCATTGCACTCTTTTCAGCAACACCCAGCTTTACATTCATACTGCATACACAGCCCAGTCTTCCACTGTGGATTCGGAACATTTTCACTGCATAACTGACATGGCGCATACATGCCACGATTCTATGTTGACATGCAAGGAAAACCTGGCAAATTTGGCACTGTGTTAATGAGAAAAATCTTTATACAATGATTTAAGCCAAGTGTTATGTACTGTATACATACTGTATACATGGAGACATTTGACATTCTCAGTAAGCACTTTGCAGTTTGCATTACGGTAATATTTGTAGATTTGATGCCATCCATGTCTAAATTATGTTATTATTGTTGTCTCAAATGTTCCATGTCTTAATGTGTTATACAGCATAGCTGTAGTCAGCTGTTCACTGCATGTCCAAAGCAGTGCATTTTTCTGTTTGTTAATTAGAAAGCAAAGACCAGTGATGCAATCCTTCGGTCAGATGTGCAAGCAATACGTTATTTGACACATGCATGCATATTGTTAATGTTAATTAATGTTAATTGTTAATGAGGTTTTTAGCTTTTGTACCAAACTCTCCCCTCTTGTGCTCATGTCAGCTGTTGTCTGCTCAAACTCTTTAAAATAATGGTCTTTCATGTCTCACTTTGTACCTTTTATGTCCTCTCTGTCCCTCTATCCAGCTGACAAAATGGCGATGACAGATCTGTTGAAAGCTGAGGAGATCAAGAAAGCTCTTGATGCCTTTGCAGGTCAGTAACAGTTGTAGAGTTGGCATGGTATTCTAAGCACAAACAAGCCTACAAAGTATCACAAATTAGCAAACATTTTTATCTTTTCAAACCAGTGTGTAGTAACAATGGTGATAGAATTAATTATGCCCTCTTAGGCTGATTATACAATTTTACTTTAAAAAACATTTCAATAAAAAAGGTATGAGTTAGAGCTGTGTGATGGTTGAGTCTGTACCTTCTGTCTTGCCTTTGGTAGCAGAAACATTCGACCCTAAAAAGTTCTTTGAAATGGTGGGAATGAAGGCCATGTCAGCTGAAAGCGTCAAGAAGGTCTTCCAGGTTCTGGATGTGGATGGTAGCGGCTTCATAGAGGAGGACGAGCTCAAGTGAGGAACTCACACAGATACAAAAACATACAAAAGAGGTAATAACAATGTTCTGTGGTGATCCTTTTCTGCAACACCCTGTACTTTTCCCAGGTTTGTGCTGAAGGGCTTTTCCAAGGAGGGCAGAGATCTGACTGACGATGAGACAAAAGCATTCCTCAAAGCCGCAGACAAAGATGGAGACGGCAAGATCGGCATCGATGGTGAGAGAACGGAAGAACATTGCAGAGTAAAACAAAGTTTATTATAAAAAAGGAGCAGATAAAGACAGGGAGTTTAAAGTTTAGTATGTTGACTAAAGGTTACTGTAGCTCTGCACATCCAGCCTCTGTGAGAAATCCAATTGTAGGTGCTGTGTGCAGGATTTTTCAATTTTCTTTCTCAAAAATTTGATAACCCCCTTTGTTTCCGACTGCAAAGACGAACAACAAAGAGCATCCGGTAGCAGCACATATGCATTCTGATGTTAAAGCAATGTTAAGAGAGTTAAAACAATGCAATTTTAACAGTAAAAACTCAAAAAATGAAAATGAATGTGCAAATATTTATTCCATTTGAAAATATAACATGTTGGCAATGTTAGCTCTTCTTGTGTAGTTTAGGTGTTCGTTCACAGGAGTTTAACTATTTAAGATTTAGGCTAGATATATCATCATTATTCAGTAGTTTTTATGTCTGCAAATTCCCTGAAAGACCAATTCCAACAATACATTAGTCTTTCAATTCTTCCTGACTTCCCTGCCCATTTGTTCTACTCAATATATAAACATATAAAATATAAAAATAATAATAGATATAAAATATTTAAGCTGTAGGTTGGTGGTGCTTGTCTCATCGCTTGTGCAAATGCCTTCAATTTTCTTTTTCAGAGTTTGAGGGCTTGGTGCATGAGTAGGAGATAGCTGAACACCCCCTTCTTCTTCCTATTCCTCTTCGTCCCTGCTTTCATATTTTGTATATGCCACCTTCAAACTCCTCTCACCTTCCTCGGGACCCCACACATGGAGTCAGACCAGGCCTGCGCTCTACAAAAAGAAGTAGGCCAACAGGGAGTTACCATGAGAAGGAAGCTACAGGCACCAGTTTGATTTTTCATTTTTTATATATATTTAATCACACATGCTGTATAAGTCTCAAAATCATTCTTAATGATTTCATGAAGATAGTTTGTGGTCTCAAAACAGGTGGTACTAGTGTTGTAGATGGTGTAGATGTTAAAAAGACTTTTTAAATCTTAATTTCCTTCCTCTATGTATTTCAGGTTGTGCATTTTGTCTCATTGGTTTTACTTCTAGATGTTCACATATCAGTGCACTTTCCTCCCACTCCTCTTCCTCATCCACCTTCCCTCACCTCACCTCCTCTCCTCTATTCCTCTTCCTCCTCCTCCTCCTCCTCACCCCTGCCTCCGATCAGATGATGTAGTAAATAAAATGATACATGAGGAAAGCTGTGAAGAGAGAAAAGATCTGAATAGAAAATGATAATAAAAAAACTTGAGTATTAACTGTCTCTTTACTTATTGCTACTCACAGCGGACACAAAACATTCAACTCACAAAACATAACTCACTCACCCTCCTGTCATTCACAGGAGGGTAAACAAGATCACAAATGTACAATCAGAAGGGGAGAAGCTGTGGCCTTGAAGTAAAATGATCACTTTCATGTGGGATATCGGATGTGTATCGCAGTGTATTTAGGATCAAATATAAAAGTGGCCCAAGTCATATGTGAAAGGACTATATTTTTATGTTCAGATCTGTCAAACCAGATCAGTGTCACGTGAACTAAAAAAACATCTGATTTGGGACACATTAAAATACATAATTTATTGCCAGCTTAAAGAAATAGTTCAACATTTTGGGAAATACGGTTAATTGATTGCTTGCCTATTTTTAGATGAAAAGATCACTACCCCTCACATGTCTGTATGCTAAATATGTTGCTGGAATGAGTAGCCAGGCATATTAGCTTAGCATAAATGCTGGAAACAGGGTGAATGGCTCTGTCCAGAGGTAAGGACTACAAAACAGGGGCTGGCAGATGGATTCTGTTATCTTTATGCTAAGCTAATCAGCTGCAGACAGATATGAGAGTGGCATTGATCCTCTCATCTTACTCTTGGTAAGAAAGCAAGTAAGCACATTTCCCAAAAGGTCTAAGTATCCTTTTTCTGTTTTACTATAAGATACAAACAAACCTATCTCTACAAAAACTTACATAGTGTACAAAGAGTTGATAAAATAACTATTTTAAAAGCTAATGGTTTTAATATTAAATTAGATGTACTACAGTATATCTTTTGCTTTAGGTACAAGAACTACCTCATCTTCACTAACACTGTAAAAAGCCATCACATTTCAGAGATGTTGCTACATTCTCCTGAAACAAAAATGCATATCCTGCCCCCACAACCTGATCCAGCAGCCTCGGTTACAAACCCTGCCTGCATGAGCACTGACAGATCAGGGGATCCGAGGAGCAGATCTGTCATTGGTCGTCGTGGGGCGAAGCTTTACAGTGGCGAACGGGTTTGTGCCTCTGAAACAAGAGGATGACGAAAAATGTAACACAATACATCACATGCTCAGCTGCTTTCTGCCAACACAAAAAAGCCACATGCACAAACTCCAGGTTGGGAAACTAACACCAGACACCAGCCAGAGGATGGTCAGTTTTGACTAGGGAGCATGCTTCAGGGGTCCATTTTTATAAAATCCAAATTTGACTAAGGTTTATTGGTTTCAACATATGTGGTTGGAATTAGGGCTCAAGCCATTTTTTAAGGCTGATAGTGATGGTCATTTGTTCTGGATTTAACAAAATGTTGCTAAACTGACACGAAACATTTTTGAAAAAAATGCAAGAAATTTTGCCAAAATAGTACTATTCTTAAATGCATAGTGACAACTACAAAACGTATTTGCATCTACAAAATCACTTTACATTTGTGTTAAGTATCCATTATCTAGCATCTATCCATTTGATTGCAAAACATCTGTATTGTTGTTGAGGTGGGAATCCTCTGAAACAGCACATAAATGTGTCCATTGAGATCCAGACTGCTAATGTTCATTTTCGTGACACATGATTATGCATACTTATATGAAATCAAGTCACTGTGTTGAATTGAGATCATTCTGACAAATTATTTTGCAGATACACTAACCAGCCGGCAGCTAATCTTTAATAAAATGGCAAAAAAAAAGTACTGGAATTCATCAGTCACTGACTCCAGGGAATACACACCCATACACACAATTACCTGGGAAACAGTGGGTTTTCAGGTTGCCCATGGGGCAATAATGCCTAAGAAAAGAGAGGATTACCAGGATTACTTTAAATGGAACAGGAGGAAAATGTTTTGCCATCCTTTGAAAGTAAATTCTTTTCAGAATTAAAACCTCTGGTACCTGAAGATCTTGAGATTTTGGAGAGAGAAAATCTGCAGAGGCCCTTCTGAGATTTTGACCCGGGGGATGAGGCGGCGGTGGGGGAGGAGGTGGAGGCGGGTGTTCGTTGTAGTTCTTCATCTGACCAGGCTTCGTCTCCACGGCTGGCTCCAGCTTCTTCTCAGGGAGAGGAGAGATTGGCCGGACATCTACAGAGGCTCTGCGGTTGGGTGTGGCTGGTGGCGGGACATCTCCATAGCTCTTGCTCTCTGATTGGTCAGTGTAGGTGTCAGAGGGGTCCAGAAGATTGTTCATACTGTGGCTTCTTAGAGAACCACCGCTGAGGGGTCAAAGAAGCACATAGGAACTTTTAGTATTTCCTAACAGGACATTAGTCATGGTTCCATGAATGTATTTTTATCGGCATTTTGAAATATCTGATTTGAAAACATTTGGCAAGATTTGATAAGACTTCCTCAATTATGCAAAAAACCTTTTACATTTCATTGAGGTGTTTTTTCCATGAAACATGGTCAATACTAGCTGACACCAAAGAACAATTAAAACTTGCCCGATAGAAACAAATTCTTGAGGAACTCTCTTCTCCATTTAGAGTAGATGGATTAGATGGCCAAGGTGGCTTGTTTTGTAAAAAGTAGCCTACACCAGCAACTTCTGAGGAAACAACACTTTGACACCAGTCTGGTTTATTAGCTCCAAGTCAGTTGATGGAAGCACACTTAATTCGTATTTCTCTTTATAAAACATTTCAAAAACTCACTTGAAATTTGTTTGACAATTGAATGGAAACAGATCTGGTGACCTGGAATATTTTGGTGAAAGATAATAGAAAGTAAAGCCTTCATTCCCCCACTTCTGCTGGGTATGTTCCACAAGCCTATATACAGAGCAGCAATCTAAATATGCATTTTAGGTACTAGTACATAATTGGTACAGTCATTCTGTGTGGTGATGCTTGTAAAACAACAATCTTTCCTTTTTAGAGGCACATGGCTCAGTGTCATTCAAAGTTTGATCTGAAATCTGTCACCCTGTAACTTGTACGTTGTAACAGGCAGATATGTTGGCCAATATACTAAGGAGGTGGATTGTTTCCGACTGCTGAAATGAATGAAAGTAATTCCTACCTTGTTGATAAAGTGTTGGAGAAGTCCTCGATAGGGGCCACATAAGCAGCGGGGAACCAGCCCTGACTGCAGGAGATATGACAGAGAGAGATGAGGAAACAGCAAACAACACAACTCAATCTCTATAAATCCTCTTGTCCTTGGACCTGGACTATATATTGTAAAACGTTCTATCAGACAATTCACTGTATCAGTGTGAGTGTCCATGAATGTCTACATCACATCTTGATTACTAAAGCAGTGTTATGTTTTATAGAACTCTTTGTGCTGTTGCCAAGTGGAAACCTACACAAAACATTTGGATTTCATCTCCTGGTTTCAAGTGGTCAGAATTAATAGCTGTACTGCTTTATCGCACAAAATGACACTTCATCTGTGTTCCTTTGTCGAGTTACTGATCAATACCCATGACTCAACTATTACATTGAAAGGTGCTGATATTTCTCTTTTCAAAACACTTTCCAAGGCCATCTTCCTACTACCTATAAAAATGACTAATCAGCATTGTGAGACATTCTGTTTCCATGATAAATGAACAAATGACAGTATTGTTACCATTTCCATTACATTTTATTTTGAATCTCATAATTAATTAGCTTTTTTTTTCGGTTGTGACAATGTGTTTTTACTGTCAGCTGTACAAGAAGACTATCAGTTGCAATTCCCTCTGGTGGCTGACAGCCATAAATAGACACAAATAGTTTCCTATTCTATCTGTCTCAGCTACCCACCGCAGGCTGCTGTCAATGCGTCCATACAGCCAGCCGTTGCGCGGCTCCTGGACCAGTACAGTGACAGTCTCTCCCCTGTTGAAAGGTAGAAGCTTTGGGTTGGAGGAGGAGGGGTGGGACACGAGGGCTCTCATGGCTCGGCCTCCACCCAGACCCAAAGATTCCCCCACTGAACTGGAGCGAGAGCGGCTAGGGAGGGGAGACGGCGCTGGAGGAGGGGGAGAACAAGAGGAGGAGGAACAGAGAGCATAAAAGAGGAATAGAATGGAGAGACAGACAGAAAAAAACTAATTCAAAGAGATGTAGGAGAAAACTATTATTATTATCATTATTAGACATCAATGCAATAACTCTGTTATGTTAATATTCACACTGTCATATCAATGTACAGAGCTAGTCTAATGCAGAGGCTGTTTCAATGGTTGCTGAACTGAATCACATTAACAATCACAGCTTCCACAAAGTGGAAGTCTTCCTCCCACCTCTAGAGGGCACTCTGCCCAGCGCCTGCTGCTCCCTCCTGGCCCAGGACATATCTTCATCTCTGGCTACTGTCTGCAGCAGGGAGCTCACTGAACCTCGCAGCTGGTCAGAAACAACATACATTTACTGCTGTGTCCACTTTCAGAGGGAGGTTTCAAGTTTACTGCAGCTGATAGACCATAAAGAAAGATGGATGGATGTGTGCAGACCCACACTGACGGTGTCAATCAAAACTGAACATTATTATCTTTGTGAAGATAACATTTATGGCTGAACTGTTGCATTAGATTGCATTGGATTTTACGCTTGTAATAAAGTGGAGTGTACAGTAAAAGTCTTCCAATGCAGAGAACAATTTATGACCCCTTAACCACTGGATGGAAGTGCCAGATAAGATCAAAACACAGGGAATGCTTCTAACTAAAATATAATACAGTATTATACTGATAAAACAAGGGACTTAGATATATAGAACTCTGCCTTATGATATTTGGAATCAAAGGTTCTCTCTAGTTGATAATAACAAAAGGCCCTGGCCCCTATTTGATAAATTATGGTAGTTTCAACACAGTGCAGGGTGTGCAGTTTTCCATAAATCATGTCACTGAGGCTATACACAGACACTGGTGCAGCATCACAGCCACTACAGCTTCTTTACAGGCAGTCTGGTGCTTAGAATACTAATTAACAGAGTATAATGTTCACATTGGATCAAAATAATTTACTAAGCCACAAAATGCGTTGGTACCTGCGCCTCTTGGTCCAAGTGGGTGGGAGTTCGAGGTCTGGACCCTCTGGTGTCATTCACTTTCTCCTTCCATCCATCTGCCTTTTGCTGGAGAGACGTACCAGTCTGAAAACATATGAGGGAGGTGAACACCTCATTAAATCTCAACTTGATCAGGTAGAAACAAAATGAACAGAAATGCACCAGTAAATGAGTCACACAATCAAGCAATTAACATGCTATCTCATAGGTGGAAGGAAAATGCAGTGCAGCCCAATGTTTTGGCCATGGTGGCTGAAAGAAAACATGTAACTGTTGCAGAGACAATGATGTTGATGTGGGTATATTTGGCATCAGCTAAACCACACCTTCACCTGGTAAAAGTCATATTGCATAATCATATTCTTGTGAAAATTACTTTGTTTATTCACAGTATCGAATTGTTGTTGAATGTTTTCAAAACTTCTACAGTCCTCCTAATTATTGAATATATTATTGAGTACTTTACCATCAGCTCTAAACGGCTGAATAATATATTGCAACACCTGAGGTTAAGTCTCCGTTTTTCTGTTTGCTTACTTTTTGATCACGAGGCCTACATTTAGCTTGCTTTCTATAGGAACAAAGAGCTTAGACCCAAAGTTAGCTCACTAGTCACATTTCAGTTTTTAAGACACAGAAGGAGGCTGGTTGCTCTGAATTGAAAAGTTGTGTGGTGCAGGAGAGTGTGTGTGTGTGTGTGTGTACCTTGTTTATAAGGAAGAGCAGTGACTGAGTGAGGCCACAGTGTTTCTCTGCCAAGAAGCGATACCTCCTCTCCTCCTCCTTTAGGATCTCCTGCTGGCTCTGCCTCAGGTACTGCATGTACTCACTATTCTCCTAAAAACACATGCACACAGGCACACAGGGAGAAATGACACATATATAATGGTACAGAAGGATTGCTACTGGACTGTGTGTGATGATGTGCATTGTGTACAGTATATCTCGGGGAGTGTGTGATCCTGCATAGTGTTTATGTGTGTGTATGTTTGTGCAACTACCAGAGAGTCTCTGTAGGCTCCTCGTCTGAGCTGCTTCTCCAAAGCCTCTGCCTGGTTCCTCACCTCCAGCTCATACACCCTGCGACTACCCTGCAGGAAACATTTGCATTTAAGAAGCTCACTTCAGGGACAGCTGTGGACTATCCACCTCTCAACTGAATCTGGTCTTGAGTGACTTGACATCACTGAAGAATTCAGACACAGGTGGTTATTTGACTTGCTAGTAACTCAACTAAATATTTACGTGCAAAAATATAGTGATGAATATCTTATGGTTTCTCTTAGTATTGTCTTTCTATTCATCCAATAACAAATGAAGTATGAAGTATACACAAACATGAATGCGTTTCCTCTCTGTAAACTCACATCAATGTACTCCTCATCCAGCTTGACATTCTTCTCCATGGCTTGCAACACCTCTATCTGGAACCATTGAAACTGTAGCAGGAAGAAAAACAATGTTCTTGTGATGTAACCGAGTCATTAGGGAAACTGTCCCCTTGAGTTGTTCAAACAGTAATTTTCATTATCAGGATTTTTTTTTTTACAACATCTATATGCAAATGTGCTTCGTCCTACTTCCAATCAGAGGCCACGTTTTGCTTATTCACCTGACTGAAAGCCACTGCAGTCAAGTGCAAGGTTTTGTGTGGCACTATGAATTTTATAAAAGCTTTCTGTAAAGCTCAACTCTGGTCCACCAGTTTGTAATGAGTTAAAGTTCTATCAGTATCCTTTCTTATTTAACGAAGGACTCAAACATTTAGCGACATCTGTTTGTTGCAGTCTTTTTCCCGAGTTAGTTGACAGGATTGATATATTCTCTGGGTAAAAGTGTATTTCTCAATATGTCAGTCTTCTTTTAAATTAAATGCATTTTTCTATGGCTGTGCAATTTAGCTCAATCAGAACGACAATGTCTGTTATATGTCATCGCTACACATTTTGCTAGACCTTTCAAGACACTTCAATACTAAGATTTACCCAGCATTTCCAAGACTGTTGGGATCCTGTGTTTTGATTTGAACAACATGAGTATTGACTGAAGACATATACTGACCACTCCCTCCATCTCTGCAGTAAGTCTCCTTTGTGTTTCAGATATCTGGATCAGGACATCCCCTGTTTAAAACAAAAAGTCAGAGTCTTGACAAACACCAGATCAGATCAAGACACACATAAACAGCCATAAACAAAAAAGTCTATGATGCTAGGAGATCTGAACTATTTCTATATGTTACATTTTGTAATTTATTTTATATATATTGTATTCGTACTTGCAACAAAATAGCCTTTGAAAGAAAGAATATGTGAAATATTTTATCTTAAATACAAATGACACTGTGACTTCCTATTGATCTAATCATCTCATTTTGTGTGAATGCATGTTTATTACAAAAGAAAGTCACAATATTTTAGTGGGAAGTCATTTGATATATGACTTTAACACAATTCAGCCCCACTTAAGCCATATAGATATTCTTTTGATCTAACCAGCTGGACTGTTAAGATGGTGGAAAGTTAGCCAAGGTCTTTGTATTATGGGTGCCTCTGGTCTTGTCTATTGTCATGGACTGTGGTTGTACTAATGAATTGAGTGCAGCTGAAAGACTGTCCCCATCAATAATTTAGAGGCCGTCACTCAATAGGGCCCCTGGTCACGCTGTGGCTCCCTGACCTTCTCAATGAGCCAACTTAGCAGAACCACGTGTGCCATGTAGTGCTAGCAACTGGTGTAAGAGCCCACACACTCTCAATGATGATGTGTTAGCATAATGCTAATTACCACTAACAATGCTATCACACACACACCCAGGGTCAGAGTGAAAGGGAGACTTGTGGAAAATGTGAACTCGTGCATGCACACACAAATACACATATACAAAGAGAGGATGAGAAAGAGCAGTGGAAGGATGTAGATTTAAGGTTACTGAGTGTGTGTTGTATTTTATAATCTGGGATGCGTCAGCATGATTGGGCTCGACATTAACTTAATAAAGCACTTGGTCATCTCTAGAGGACAATTCTGGTTCTCTAATGAATGCAATAAACTAAGGGCGAAAACCTGTAATGGAAAGAGTAATCAATCACACATACAATCACACACACTTACCAAGGGAGCGAGATGAAAGCGTGTGAATGGCCTGCTCACCCATCTTAGCCACAGCGCTGAAGTAGGCCTCACTGCAGACAGCTAAGGCTGAAGGACACACACACACACACACACACAATAAACTAATAGCTTTTCAAATACTTTCCATTAGAAACCTATAGCCTTTGGAGTCACATCACCGCCTGCTGATCTACTCCCAATTGGGTGAAACAATTGTGCCTTTATTCATTCTAAACAAACATTGCACTGCTGACATGTGATATGTGATTTTGGGCTAGGAATAGCCCCATCTCAGTGAGAATAGATTTACCACAACGCATTAATCCTGACTGACGGCCTGTTTTATCAGGCAGAGAGGTGCATTAATGATACATGCTGCTCACCCAATTGCCAACGTAACACATGATAAAGATTAGTGAGGTCAGACAGGTAAATACAATGGGAGGCACACAAAAGCTTCGGACAAAAACAGGAATGTTATGAGTACTAGAATATAAGCTTACTTTTGCATATTATACTTGAATATAAACTAGAATATTCTAATCTAACTTTAGTATATATATAAAATGTATTTTGTCTCACTACTCAACATATCACTGCATTTTACAGATAAAGTATAGTTTTTTTTTCTGTCATGCCGAACATTTGCCCGATCCCACATGGGATAACCGTTATCAAACATCAAAAAGTATAACATGCATCTAAAATAACTAACAAGATAATAACAAACCAAAATAACTACTAGAAAATGTCTGTCAGTCTGTGTGATACAGACACAAACTCACTCAATCACCCCCACATCTACCCACCAGTCACTCACAAACTTGCTCACCTTGGAAAGCTTTCACGTAGCTGTTTCCTAAAGCAACAAGCTTCTGGAGGCCAGGGTTGAAGTGCTCCATCAGGTTCTACAGTAACACACACACACACACACACACACACACAAAGAAAAATACATGCAAAACAACAGTTGTTAATTTAGCAATCAGTAAAAACAAAACACATTTAAAATCTGATATACTCACCCAAGTCACTTCAGGTAAATATATATCATGGTTCTACATTATAGCCCATGTGTATACCATGAACAGAAAACAAAAGTAGGGAACCTGGAGGCAACGTAAACTCACCAAATAGACAGTTAAAGTTGATCTGTGTAGCTGTTCACTAGTGGCTCCCGACATGGTGACCAATTTTAATGACAATATGAACTTCAAATAAAGAAAAAGCCTGAACGTCAGAGACAAAACAAACTTCTGTAAAGAGTCTGTATTCCCATTCAACCTTCTGGAGAAGTTTCTTCAGGCGTTTCTTTCTCCTTTGTGTATCTGCGTCTTAAGGCAGTGAAAGTCACCTTCACTGCAGTCCCACTGTCCCTGTTGTTCCAAAGACCGATAACACCTGTCTGACAGTATGATAGTGCTTTCCTCCGTTCCTGCTGTCATCCGTTAATGAGCTCTTTTACCCCCGTGTCATCAACAGTTTTTCGTGGAAATAATGAGTGAGCGAGCGAGGGGAAGAGAAAAGAGAGAAGGTGCCATCGATATGACCGGGCCGGGTAAATTATTGATTGGAACCCTGAAAGGAAAGGAGGACAGCCAGCTGCCCAATTAGCTGTGACGTACACTCACACCTAAGGGAGGACCTTAATGTGAAACAAACTACTGCCTTAAAAAAGGTGCATATTATGTACCCATATACATTTACATACAACCTTACTCCACAAATGATTAGGAACACTTGCTCTTGAACGCTTCAAACGCCATGAGGAAATATCTAGAATAGTCAATCACACTTACAGGTACATCTGCTTAATGAAACTAACATATCAAGTACAGCTACATACTGTAAACCTCTCACAGACCAAGAACATGAAAATAATACAAGGATCACTACCTTCTGTGTCCATCAACAGACCAGCAAATAACATCTACAATCTCTGACTCTAGTTGTCAGTCAAGATGAGGAGAGGGAAGTTGAAGACAGGTCTTCAAACAATTCACAGGTGCATTAAAGAATTAGAAGGTGCAATTCAAAATGTAGAGGGTGCTTCTGATGTTTTGTACTTTGTATTGCAGTTGAACCACACTAGAAATCCAGTCCACTAGAAGTTCTTTTCATTATTTGTTATGTAGTAGAAATCCTCACAGACATAAAAATGTTGCTAATGGTACCAGAATCTGAGGCCTATACATGTATTATTCCTTAACAAGTTTACTTGTCTTTTAGTGTCAAACAAGCAGCAATTTTCAATTTGCCTTTATCAGTCAGTTTGTGTTTATGAGTGTGATGAAATAATTACAACAACGCTCAGTGTCTTGGTCAGTGTCAATAACAGTTATTTAAATATTCATGTTTCAAATATGGAGAAAATAATTGGGAAATAGAGACTCAAAAAAAACATTCAAGCAAACAAGTAAGGACAATAGCATGTTATGCTGTATATAGTAATGTTATTTGCACTGGAGAAAAACTCATGTATAGCATAATGGGCCAACATGTGGATTTTACTGGAAATTGTACATCTGACATAACATTGAGGAAAGTTATTGTCACACAATGCAAAATAAATGACAACACTAAATTCAAATAGTTTGTCTCCAAGCAAACTAACCTGCATCTCAAACATGTACAGTTGCAAGAAAAAGTATGTGAACCCTTTGGAATCTCCTGGATTTCTGCATAAATTGGTCATACCATGTGTTCTGATCTTCATCTAAGTCACAACAATAAACAAACACAGTCTGCTTAACTAATACCACACAAACAATTATATGTTCTCATGTTTTTATTGAACACACCATGTAAACATGCAAAGTGCAGGGTGGCCAAAGTATGCGAACCCTTGGATTTAATAACTGGTTGACCCTCCTTTGGCAGCAATAACCTCAACCAAACGTTTCCTATAGTTGCACATCAGACCTGCACAACGGTCAGGAGGAATTTTGACCATTCCTCTTTACAAAACTGTTTCAGTTCAGCAATATTCTTGGGATGTCTGGTGTGAATCGCTCTCTTGAGGTCATGCCACATCATCTCAATCGGGTTGAGGTCAGGACTGACTGGGCCACTCCAGAAGGCGTTTTTTAAATCTGTTGTTGATCTACTTCTGTGCTTTGGGTCGTTGTCCTGTTGCATCACCGATCTTCTGTTGAGCTTCAATTGGTGGACAGATGGCCTTAAGTTCTCCTGCAAAATGTCCCATCAATGATAGCAATCTGTCCAGGCCCTGAGGCAGCAAAGCAACCCCAAACCATGATGCTCCCTCCACCATACTTCAC
>JAVQJL010020186.1:0-17624 GCA_036024295.1 Nannoperca obscura | reverse complement strand
GTATTTCTTTAAAGTTAAGACTAGTTTAAAGTCATCTTCATTGAAAAGTACAGTGCTTTTCCTTCAAAAATAAGGACATTTCAATGTGACCCCAAACTTTTGAACGGTAGTGTAGGTGGATGAACTTTGCTGCAGATGTTTAGCTGAACACACATGATGCCCTAACGTCTAAATGTAGGACATGGGGTATTTGTGGAATTAAGAGTAGCTTACTATCAGGTTTGTATTATTCCAAAAAAGAATATATCCTATTTTAAGGTGAATAGAGGAATGATGTATAGTTTTTTTCCTGTGTTAGTCATACGTAAACAAGATATATGGGGGGAAAGGGAGAAAGAATGTATTTTATTTTTTACTGTCAGGCGGACTAAGGGCCAACTATTTGTCTTTGTCATTGTACAATATATAAAGTTAGGTTTTGTTGTTTTTATGCTCTTTATAGAAAACATTTATTGCATGTAAAAAATAAAAAGGTTAGAAATTATACTTGAGTTGTATTATTTGTGGTTTTTACATACAGTGCTACATCATGAAACAAACTACTTTGCATTTAGAAAAAGTAAGATGAGAAAAAAGACGTAATCCAATGAATGTTATTCTGCTTTCAGTTGAAGTTTGCGTGCAAGAGGTTGCCAGTACGAAGAGAGTTGTTGCCGATGTAGTGACACTCCAAACTTGCTTGTCTGTCTTTGCACACTCATCTTGTCTTGTAGATTTAACACTCAGTTTGTAAATTTAGATTAAAATTAACCCGTTTATGATTTATGTTTTGTCAAATCAGGGTTAACAAATGATTCTGGATCCATTCTCGTCATAATTTTTTTATAATCAATATGCTCCATTTTATTCCACCCTCAGATTATTATGCATCTATGCACAGCGACTTTGCATCATCCTGCTTTTTGCTTTCATGGTACATTACTGCCACCTGCTGTACCATTCTGGACTGTTTATGCTGGATATGTTGTGTATACGTTACCTTTAACATCATTGTGTCCCTGCATAGTAAACTGTTATGCCACCTGTCAGGTGAAAGCGTTCATATTTTTTGTGAATTATTTATTTATTTGTGATGAAAGAGCAGAGTTTAGCTGCACAAAATACAGAATATATTTAAGGCTGTAACCAAAGTTTTTTTCATTATCTATCATTCTGTTGATTCTTGTTAATCACTCCATTATTTGTTTAGAATTGTGTATGACAAATATATCACAAACCTTAAAATTACTTGTTTTGACCAACACTCACAGATATTGATATAAAATGGAGAAAAACAAGAAACGAGTGAATTTACATATATCCAGAAAATGATTGATAGTTTTGCATGTTGAATAACTGCAATGAGCTGTTTACTTTTCTTATGGTAGATCTATCATCATTTAACTAAGTTATTAATCAACTAAGTATTGCCGCACTACTGTGTATTCGAATTCACCCTTCACTAATGTACAGAATGTAATGGCATGTGTATTTTAACAACTTGGTGGTGCTTAGTATTATATTATATTGTGAACTCTAAATGAAAAATTACAGAAGGTGACAGAAGGGTTCATTTCAAATGGAAATCTGGTAAATAATAACCAAAATGAATAGGACCAAGGGCCGATTTAATACCCCCACCCCCAGGGCAAACATTTGCTGTGCATTGATGGGGGCTCAAGATTAGGTAATAATACAGCATAATCAACATACTCATTTCAGTTTTTGGTGTGATTTAATGATGCATACAGTATTAACACCGTTGCAGTTAAATTAATTAACACGGTGAACGTGGATTTATCTCTTCCAATTGGAAATATAACCTTCATAAGAAAAACTATGTGTGTGTGCAGATGACTGTGGCTACAGTAAAGTGTAGTAGTAGGCTAATAGGTGTCACAACTAACACATTATCCATCAGACATAACGTTATCTCATCCACTAATGTGTGATAGCTCTGGCGTGTTCCTCCTTGCTGATTGTCGCGCTATTACACAACCATTCATGTTTTTTTGTTCACTGCTAGCTTTCATTTTGTGTATGAGGGTTTGGTTTGCAGCTCTCTCGCAGGTCTGTTTGTTCTGCTCTCCGGAAAACGGGCTCTGATTCCAACCAGCTGTTTCCCGCCTCACGCAGACCAGCTGCACACACACACACACACACACAAAAAACACAGGCGCGCGTGCGTAGTAGGCGGAGGCAGCAGACACTCACACACACACACACACAGACACGTAGTAGGCGGAGGCAAGAAGCCACACACACACATTGGAGGGAACCCCATCAGCTGTGGAAAGCAACACAGCTTGAACTTACTTTTATTTTTCTAAGTTTATTCTTCAAATTGCCAGATTGTTAAGCTGTATTTTAGCTATGCGCCATTAAGTACAGCGAGAGCTCGTCGCGCTAAAAACAGGTACATAATTATATTTTAACAAGGACAGCAGTGGAAGAAGAAGAAAAAAAACAGAAAACACGGACTACAGAAGGTGGCTTTGAAAGCATGGAATATTTCATGATGCCCACAGAGAAGATACCGTCCTTACAACACTTCAAGAAGACGGAGAAGGATGTTATTGGGGGTCTTTGCAGGTGTGTAGCTAGCTATTTTTTCTCGATACGAAACTGCTTGCAGAAATCATCCCGCATGTGGCTGTAGTGTGTGTGTATGTGTGTGATGCAGTCTGACTTGGGTTAGCATGCTAGGTGTTAGCTTCGTTGCGATATGTTGGCAGCAGGAGCATGGTTGTAGAAATTAGCAGCTTGTTGGCCAGCTGCTGCTGTTGATTGTGTGGCGAGAAAATTGAGAATAAATTGACGCGCTGTTACATTTGCAGGTCGAATTACATGTTATGATCCACAAGGCACGTTTGTTGCCTTTCAGTTCAGAAATATGTAAATCGGAGTGGTGAAATAGATACATTTGCGTCCAGTTTAACACCAACCACGTGGTAGTTAACGTGTTCCCCGCCGCTTCGCTGCTATACACCAAATCACGTTTGTAACGACACGATTTACTGTTTTCACCGAACTACTTGTGTGAATTATTCGTATGTGTCTTAAATACGGGTGCGCAAATTGGTGTTTCGGTTATGTTGTATGCGTAGTTAATGCTCCGCGCTGCAACCACGGCTGTGTCGTGTGCTACAATTAGCTTAGCTTGGCTAACTTGTTAGCTATCATTGCGGGCTTGTTTTCCAACCGTTTTGTTTATGTGCTGGCTGTTTTTTACTCATATGTACTAGCGTGTTCAACTTAAACACGTCGCCTTATACGTGTAACAGCGTACACAAATATACTTCCGTCGGTAGCAGGTCAGCGAGTGTTTGTTAGTTTAGTGCTAACGGTAGGAAGCATTGTTCTCCATGATGCCAGGGGGCCCGGCCTGCTGCTGCTGCTGCTGCTGGCGGAGTCACATTTCACTGCTGCTACACTCCAGACTGCCCGACGCGCCCTCCGGCGGCCATGTTGGAGGTCGGCAGCTCCTGGCGACAACAGCTGATTTCATCAATAAACTTAAAAACCCCGACTCGTCTCGCCTGTGTGGGATTGAAGGGGTTGGGGTTTTTTTTGGTGCGGTTTGGGTCGAAGATCTGATAGATTTGTATCAGCAAGAAAATATATTGTGTGTGCCTACGAGGCTATATGCATTGGATAATAGTGATGTGTAATATGAAATATAAATATAAATATATATATATATATATATATATATAGTTAGATGTTTATTCAATTTATTCAACTTGAATTGATAATCTTTTTGTTTATTCTGTAGTTTCACCATTCTTGTCACACATGGTTTGTACACTAGAAAACACCAGGTGACAAAATCCTTTAATTATACTCCTTAAAGACATATATAACGTCTAACATTAAGTCAGCATGTGTACAATACATGACTTGAGAGATTAAATGTTGCATATGCTCCTCAGTCAGACTGTATGTTCATTATTAAGGGTGGAACTGGTAGATTAAGATAAATGCAAAAAGAAAAAAACGTCTCAAAGCGTTCAAAGTCATAAAATGGAGGCGAGAGGTTAAGCCATTTAGTACCTCATTTTAGCGGGAATTTGCATACATCATGAGATAATGAAAGGGGCTTTTTATGCTCCCTTGGATGGTGTGTTTTTCTGTTGTATTTTTTTAAAGCTTTTTGTTAAGCTGACGTCACTGGCTTGTAAACACAGTTTTTAATCAAATCATTCTATTTAAATGTAGCTCTGAACACGAGTATGGCTGCACATCCTCATCTTTTGTAAAAAGGAACTATTTGGAGCCACGTGAGCTATGCGCCCTCTGTCTGTCTCTTTTATTTTCGTAAACATCCCAGATCTGGTTCTCCGGGTTTGTGGTCTTCTAGTTACCATGGCCATCTTTTAAGGCTTAATGGTTCACACATTTCCCCCCTCCTTGAGTAAATAGGACAGAGGAGGGTTTTGCCACCATGACATCCAATCTCATGGGGTGAAGGTGCGTAAGGGGGCACCGAGTTCAGCCAGACTTAAAGACCTCCAAGCAGCTTGACTGAGGAATGTATAGAGGTCGAGACTACAGCCTAATAAAGCAAAAGGTCTAAGCAGTCGGTGTCAGAGATCAGCTCATTGCTAATTTTATTGTCGCTGTTTATTTGGCAAAGAATAGCAGGTTTGTTTTAGAGGTTTGTTGTCTCGGTTTCTAGTAGCTGCCTCGACTGTGATAGTAACAGGTTTTTTAAATAATCTGAGAAAGTTTCTTCTTCTTTTTTCTTCCTGAAAACCTGAGTAAGAGGAAGGATTGAACGTATGCCAGAGAGGAGCTTAGCCCCCATGGACAGAATAGCTCGTTCGAGATGAACTGCGCCTCGCTCGGAAGGTGGATGAGATCAGACGGGAGCAGCAGGGGGCGGTGACGAGCAGCAGCAGTCAAGTCAGACAGTTTCCAGCAGCCTTCAGTAAATTTGCAGGAAGCCACAGAAATATTTACATCCTGTTAGACCCACATGTAGTTTGCAGACCACTTTCGGATAGTTATGGCTGAAATAAACTTTATTATTATTATTCATATCAACTACACAGGATATGTTTAACAGATGAAACCATCCCTGCACAACATACAGCAACAATCTAAGATAAACCTTTATTAGTCCCTCACTGGGGAAATTGCTAACGTTAAATAATAAAATTACACATAAAAATAGGATTTTCTGCAAAGTGTAATGTTTGTGGTCATATTAAGGCAGCGAGGCGTTTCCCATCATGCCCTTGCTTGGTCTTGCAGTCGGTAGAGAGCACCTGCAGCGCCTGGCTCTTAAAACCACGGCCGCCTCGATCCCGCGAGGTTATCGTTGCTCACGTGTGCATGACGTTGGAGCGAGTCGGGACACAAATCTAACCGGCATGCATTGTGCGGCGATCAACCCTGCACAGCTTAGCCTCATCTCAAATTGTCTCTCTCCTTTGACCTTCCTCCCCCAGCCTGGCCAACATCCCCCTCAGTCCAGAGACGGCCCAGGACCAGGAGAGACGAATCCGCAGAGAGATTGCCAACAGCAATGAACGCAGGCGCATGCAGAGCATCAACGCAGGCTTCCAGTCCCTGAAAACACTCCTGCCCCACACAGACGGAGAGAAGCTCAGCAAGGTGCAGAAAGCAGGCAGACACTGACGCATAGGTCATGACGCAGCGTGACGAAGATTTAAATGACTGGGCGCAATTGCTTTTGGAGAATGCCATGTTATTTGTCCGCACGCCGCTCTTGTATTCACTTCTTTGCTTCATCCCTGGCAGGCGGCCATCTTGCAGCAAACGTCCGACTACATCTTTGCCTTGGAGCAGGAAAAGACGCAGCTCCTGGCGCAGAACAACCAGCTCAAACGCTTCATCCAGGTAACGGGACGTGCCACAATTGTGTCCACTAGATCAAACTGTACGGTGTCGTATCTTTCAGACCACTGAAGGTTTCCCCTCACTTAAGCAAAGTAAAAAGAATTGCCTGTAGAACGATGCCTTTAGTTCCATAATTTAAAAAATGCAACGAGTGAGGGAACAACACCTGTAGGAGGCGTGGTCGCGTGGCTACGCAGGGTGTGGGTCAGGAGACACTAGGGGGGACTGACTTAGTCTATTTTATATACATTTCCCGACGTAGACGGGTCCAGTCGACTCTAAGTCAGCATTTGCCTCTGAGATTCTGGGCTGATTTACCAGTAAAAGGCATGTTGAGTCATTTTCAACCCACAAACTGATGATTTTTATACATTTGGTGAGAAATGTCAATATTAACGTTAGAACTGATGTTTCATCACAATGCAGGCATATCATTTAATCAACGGCTCAAAAACCGTGTTTACGTGTGCAGTACCTCTTTAAATATCTTAGTGGTTATTATAACCCATGCAAGTATCATTACAGCCAAACTTAATTTCATATTTGCACAGCTTGCAAGCACTGGCAAAGTCAGAAAAAGTACGTTCTCCGTCTGTGTGCAGCCGTGTGTGTGTGAAAAATATGTTTACCGCTCTCATTTGTTTACCACGCTGTTAGCTCACCTGCCGTTGTATTTTCTTGCCACACGGGGCCATTTGTTCAACACTACGCTCCACACGCTGAGTTTGAATATGTAAACGCGTGCGTTGTTACATTTAACCCCTTGTTACTCCAGGAGTTCAGCGGCTCATCGCCTAAGAGGAGGCGAGCAGAGGAGAAGGATGAAGGGATCGGCTCTCCGGACACACTGGAGGAGGAGAAAGTGGAGGAGCTGAGGAGGGAGATGTCCGAGCTGCGGCAGCAACTGGACAAAGAGCGCTCGGCTCGCGTGCAGATGGAGGAGCAGGTGAGACAAACGGAGGAGTCGGGGTCGCAGGAGTTTCATCTCACTCAAAAAAAGTCTTAACGTTTGTTTTAGTTGTAACGTTTTGATTCCCAGACATTAAACGTCTCCAAATCTAGTCTATGCTTATGACGTTTCCCCCGACTGATAAGATCTGTGCCAAGTGAAACCAAATGACGCACAAAGAGCTTGCTGCCGTGACTGTTATTAACTCCCTGCGGCTCTGCACGCTTAACGGCGTCCATTTGTGACGGTTTGAAAACTTAAAAAGTAAACTATCAAAGTGGCCTGTCATCTGAGTGATTACCTAACACCATAAGTAGCCTTAGCTAGGTGGTGTTGACAGATTCTCCAGCACACCAGCCAGCTGCTGATAAGCTCATGTCCCGGATCTACCTGAACAGCCGGTTAAGACAAAAGGCACTGAGCAGGTGGGGAAGACAAACAGAAACTTAAACAGGTAGTGAAAGAGGAAGTAAATAGTAGAGGAGATGCAGCATAGAGATATTTCTAAAGAGTCACAATTGAGCTGGGCAGTTATTCAGTGTTTTTGTTTATTAATAATACTGTTTTAATAGAAGTCACAATCGAAAAAGAAAATGCATCACATATAAAACAATGCTTTTGTTAGTATGTGTCAGTGTGACTCATCCACATGTCTTTTAATTGTACCAGTGTATTGGTTTTATTGGTAAATGTGAATTGTTCACATGAGCATTCACTGCTATTGTGGTGTGAATTTTATTGGACGTGCTGTATTTACGCAACAATTCAGCGGCCGCGGATATGCTCTCAGCTGTCCTCAAATTGGCGCCGAAATGGTTTTTAATGTAAATAAACGCATCCCCGTGTTTGCGTGCAGTTACGATCTCTGGACACCCAGCTGCACCCAGAGCGCCTGAAGGTGATCACCCAGCAGGTGGAGGAGGAGCAGGCGCTCCTCCAGAGCCAGACGCTGTTACGGCTGCAACAGATCCACTCGGCTGACAGACAAACACACAGCCCACAGGTCAGAAACACACACACACACACACACACATATCTGTGTTGCAAGTTCCTATCCTTAAGAGACGGCAGTGTGCTCAGATGGCTTCTGAAGTCAGCCTCTGAAACCACTGGTCCATAAATAATGCAGCGCTCAGCAGACACAATTATGTAAATAAAGATAGATGTAATTAATAAAAAAAAGTTTTTGTCTGTCTTTCAGGTGCTGGCTCCTCCTACTCCCCCAGCCCCAACCCACCACCCCACCGTCATCGTCCCGGCCCCAACACTAACCCAGCACCCCCACCATCACGTCACTGTGGTGACCATGAGCCCGTCTGTCCACACCAGCACTGTGTCCACCTCCAGACAGAACCTGGACACCATTGTGCAGGTAGGAGTTAGCTAATCAATCAGCCCATCAGTCAAGCTAATCACGTCATAGTTGACAATGTGAGTTTGTCTCTGGATATCAGCGGCATCCTTCACTGTTTTTTTTTTTCCTCCCCTGCTTTCAGGCCATCCAGCACATCGAACGCACGCAGGAGAGGAGGGCGAGCGCCGAGGAGGAGCAGAGGCGAGCGGTCATCGTTAGCCCCGCCCACGTCGCCATGGACACCGCCTGTTCGGACACAGACACCGACACAGAGGGAGAGGACTGCCCAATGAACTGATCCACCCCATGAACACGCGCACACACACACACACACACACACACACACACACACACACAAACAAACACTTAAAAAACCTGCTCACTGTAAGATTGCCTCCAGGAGCTTGACTACTTTTTGTTTTTCTTGTTTTTTTTTTAAAGAAACCTTTCTTTGGCATTATCCAAACTCTTAAATCCAGTGGTTAAGCTCTGTGTCAGTCCCGTACTGTAAAATCTCTGAAGATTGAAAACATAGGATGGTCAGCGTGCAGAGGAGGCCCCGTCGGGTTTCTAGTGGATGTTTTTCAACGTCAGAGCCGGTCTGTGGCTACTTGAAAACGCGTGGGTCTCCTCGTGTAAAAAGCTCTCAGCATCAGTCCGTCCTTCGCGCGTGTGCGTGTGTTTATGTGTGCTACATACAGTCACAGTATCACAGTTACCTGTCATCTTAGGCACGCTGACAGTATTATTTGTGCTACAAATTGATGGAGTCAGTACAATGGAGCGTTGAATGTAACGACACAATAAGCAAGCAGCTCTTGATTCTGAAAAGAGACGTGGAGTTGCATTTATTTCTTCCCCGGTCTTAATTCGTTTTTCTTCGTTTCCTGGTGGGCCAGGCGACGCGAAACCCAACCTAAACTACAACAGAAGGCATTTCTAAATTAAAACGTTTGGGGAAAAATTCAAAGCTAATTTGAATATAGATGTTGAATGAAATTATGTCTGGTTTACTTGAAGAAGAAAAAAAAGGTTGTGTTTTTTTGATATCTAAATAAGCCCTTAAAAAATAAGCTGTTGAACAATTTACATTGATCGTCATTTGGTTTTAATGTTTTACATGTTTTTGTTAACTTTTTTTTTTCTTTCTGTCAGGGTTACTGAATGTCGAAGGTGAACATTTTGTTATATTGAGATTAACAATTTCAAATTGGAGGTTTGTCAGGTTTTCACAGGGAACCGGAGGCCTTGAGGTGAATTTTTGCAAACGTCTGATTCAAATTTGAACCCAGACAAAGTGTACGTTCCTTCATCTGTTGTCTACAGTGACAGTGGTGTTGGTGGTTGTTGTTGTTGTTGTCGTTGCACCCCTAACCTACAAAACACAAAACAGGTTTTTAAGAAAAGAACCAAATTCTGGTTCATTGCCAAAACACAAACTGAGTTTGAGTGGCCGGTTTTTACTTCCCCTCTCAGACAGTTTCACTCAATCAAACTAAGTCGTTGCGTGTGAATTTATGGAACGCTTGGCTCTTCAGATTAAACAGGTTCACATGCCCAGTTTGCGTGAAGGCTTCCGGTTTTCCTCCAAAGACTTCCAGTCTATCTTCTGGTCTCGGTTTGTTTATTTCAGTGACTATGCACTAGAGTTTTTTGGTATTTATGCAATTCCATCTTCAGTACATTTGTTGGTGTCATTTATACATGAGGTGAAGTCGTCTATGCACCGTTGATAGGTGTGAACATGAACACCTACTATTCTATGTATGAAACTTGACATGCTTATATGAAAGAATGTAGTCTCTACTTGCAAGGTGCTCTTTGTCAACCTGGTGCCCTGCTGACTAGCAGTGAGCTGAGGGCCCAACTCTGCACGTCACTTCACACTCTGACTTTTTGGCAAAACGAGGCGTGTAATTCTCACACCTTGGGATTGCTTAGAGAGCAGGGAAGAGGGCCGTCTGATTACAAACGGCGGCACACTTTGTTTTGTCTCACTGTGAGATAAATCAAAAAAGAACCCCTTAAAAACACACACGAACTCCAGCCCCAAAAAGCCTCGTCGTGGAATTCGAGAGGATCGGCAGCGTTGGTCGGAAAGCGTTACGCGCTGGCGGATCACTGTGCGTCTTCGGTGCATCAGCTGCCACAAAAAGTGCAGAGCGGTAATGAAAAGCACTGAGCTGAAATGCAGCTTTCTCCCCAAATTCTCTCTCTCTCTTAATATGCACCACGTCTGTCCACCTCATGTTTCATTGCTTAGATTTCTCTCGGGAATTTGACTGGAAATCCCTGCTTTGAGCCCCTCCCCCTCCTGTCATACTCGATTTGTTATGCTGACTCGATGCTGTAAACATTCCTTTTATTTGGATTTCTATCCGTCTTTTGATCTCTTATATGTTCTGTTGCCAATTGAATGCATGTTACTAATTGCTGTTTTCTCTTGTCTAAAGCGGGCTTTTGTTTTGACATTTAGTTTTGTGGGTTTTGCTCTTCTTTTTTTTCCATTAACACATGACCGATGCGTTCAGTGTGAAAACTGTCTTGTGTGCGATGCGTGGACACTATTCACTCAATGATATCAATTTTATATCTGGTTAGACTAGTATTTCTCATGCCAATCATGAGGGGAAATTCTGCTTTGTGAAACTTTGTTTAAGGGTTTGTTCGTGTTGCTGACAAATGGCAATCGACAGTCTGGATTTAGGCTGAGGTTTGTCATCGGTCGGCTAAACACGTTCCCCCAATTGTTTCTGTACATTGTGTTGCAGCACTGCTGTCTTTCGGTGGAATTTGAGATATTTGATATGAAGCACTTGCTGTTCTGTACTGCCTGAATCAATGGTGAGGAAGATATTATTTTGCCATTCATTTTTTTTGTAAACTCTTTGCTGTGACATGACTCAACAGCTGTTTATTGTGTTCTGCCTTTCTGTCTTTTCATCTGTCTTTCTTGTCCTGTTTTTTTATTTTTCATTTTTGGTGACAAGCATTTTTTTTATTATATATTTTTGTGATTTTTTTAAATATTTGTTTTGTTTTTTTCCCCCCATCAGTCCAGGTCGATGAGAAGCTGTTATATTTTGTTTATAAAAACTTGGGTAAACAGGCCTTTGTAAAGATGAAAAAAAATTAATAAAATTTGTACTTTTTTTATTACACCCCTCTGCTTCCTAGTTTACTTCAAATACACACGAGTTTGAACCGTTTTGTCCACCGGGGGGAGACATTGAGCGAGTCGTCATTTGGCAGCAGCAGTGAGAAGTTGCTCTTCAGAGTGGAGATCACATTTCTGATAAACACAGGTGGCACACAGGCCTCAGTTTAATCCTGTGTTAGTGGGAACACAGTTCCTACAGATCTCCTGTTGTGAGAAATGTGCATGTCACACAGAAAAATACCTTTTATCATTTGAACATCGATGTAGAAAGTAATGATTACATTAATGGATGGTATTTATAATTAGAAGTTGCACAGATGAGTTCATTTAAAGTCTCTCAACTTTGAACGTTGTAGATAAAACTACAGGACTACAACGTGGCCGGCCAGTTTCATCCTGCTTCTTTCTTGCCTTCAACGTTCCTGATTGGGCCAGGCAGCTGTACTGTCACACAATGGCTGATACGGGTTCAGCTGCTGGGCGCCACCTCCACTGTCATGCCCTCTGACCTTCAGCCAGAGCAGTATATATAGCCTGGGGAGATGAGGGAAAGGCCTCTGGCAGCCAAAATGAAGTCTCTGCTGTCTGTGTGCTGCGTGCTGTCTCTGCTGGCGCTGTCTGCTGCAGGTATGGAGGGCGGTGGGGTTTGTGTTTTAGCGCTGTTGGGTGCATTTTAGAGATATTTACGCAGGTGTTGTATGTGAAATGGAACTGCTTATATACATATACTGTATATATGTGTTTAGAACATATCACAGCTTATTCGTCTTGCTGAGAGTTGACAATGATTTTATTAATGAAGGTAAAGTTAAAAGATCGAGATCTTTTTTTGTTTCGTTTATTACCTATGGATTGATTTTTTTTAATTTTAATAATTTTGCTTCCTGCCAGTTTGAGCCTCAGTTGCCTCTTTTGTGTATTCCAGGGCCTAATGTAGCAAGAGTTGCGTTCAAATGCGTGTTTCAAATGTTGACCGATATCTACACACACCACAGCATGTGTAAACCCAGCTCATTGGACATGAAAAGTGTGCTGAATGTTAACGTGGTGCAGTGCGGATCTTTGTGGAAAACGTCAGGGCTGAGGTGTGACACCAGCTGATGGAAACTGTCCTGACTGCTGCTTATTGCCTGTGCCCTGGAGAGAAACGCAGTGACAGCACTGACAGAGTGTTCTTGGACTCAATACAAAGAGTCACACTTGCTGCTGCTGCAGCCAAAGCAAAAGCTGGCGGAAATTATTCGTTTTCCCACTGGATCTATTTTCGGTCTGACTGTCTTTTCACAGCAGTTGCATGTGTGTGTGTGTGTGTGTGTGTGTGTGTGTAACTCTATCCGTCAGTGCTTAAGTGGGATTTTGGTGCTTGATGTTTTGCAGGTTTACCTTTCATTCCATGTCAAATGAATGAATGCATTCTTAAACTGAGCAAATCGGAAATGACAGCTTTGCCACTGGTGATGCATAATTAAAGTACACAGGTTTACACATCACAGTTGTTGCTCTGCTCGTTTCCACATGTTTCAGACGCTGTTAAGTGACCCGTCGTGCTTGGTTAAAGTTGAGGCAGAGAATACCCTTGTCTGTCCTTGCACTGGTTCATTTTGACCACTACAAGTTGCCGTAGTCTGGTGTCAGGTGTCAGTCAGACAAAGTCACCAGATACCATGGTCAATAGTTAAATGCACTGATGCACAACTCTTTTAGACTCTCAAGAATGGATACATCTAAATCATGTACAGATACACATACGAAGATGTACTCGGACACACAGGCTTGAAATGACAAGACAGTCATAAAATCATACAAATATGCTCTGTGTATCCAGCTAAAGCCAGTGCTGCAGTAAATGTCTCAATAAAGCCCCATCACCGCCGCTCTGCTCCGTCTGCAGAGCTGCTAATCTGTCATTCCAGTCAGCAGGCTGCATGTCAGCGGGATGTCCCAGCTAAAACAGGCAGGAGAGAGCACAGCAGAGGGCATGTAGGACCAGAGTTCAGGAGCCCTAACAGTAGGAGTATTTAAAGTTATAAAACTATCAAATACGACTAAAAGTTGAGGTAAATGGAAAAAAATCTCAAATAGTGACGGAGCTGTCTGGCTATATCTCCCCATTTAGATTTGTGTAAACGAAGGCCTGTCTCAGAAAGTGTGCTATTTGACAAAAATAGCATGCACAGTGATGAGATAAGCAGCAGAGCGTTACAGAGAAAGTTGTGTAGTCTGTGTACGTGTCTGCAAAACATTTGTGCTGCAGCTATGGCAGTGATCAGTAGAGCTCAAACTGGTTGTGTGGATAGAAGAAATCAGAAAGCACACTACTTGTGTTAAATAGCCTTAATTAATTAGTATAGGTAAATGAGCCAGAAATGCAAAACCTGTGTTCCTGTGCACAAAAGAAAAACAACTCATCATTCATCGAGGCTAGGCTCGAATTACAAGTCACGCACAGCTGCACACTGTTGCAGGGAATGGGAGCAATAGTGCAGCAGAGTTGCAGGTCAGCCTCATGGCAATCACAGAGAGGAGGAAAGTGCCACACTTCCTGAAAATAGGAGTGGAATTATCCCTCCTTCTTTTCACCCTCTGACTCATTGTGAGACTATTTCTGTCTCAAAGATGTACCATCCAGCATCCATGCACCTGTCCCAATCCATCCCCATGACACTGTGCTCTGCATGGGCTTCAGTGCAGCAACAGCAGGGTGAGGAAAGGCGCATCACACTAAACTTTAATGGGATTAAAGGCAGATAAAATATCTGCACACTACTCTAATAACTCCCAATAAATAATGCAGTTTTTTGGATGTGCACACTCTGACTATACTTTGATACTCCCACAATGTTCAGGATTAAGTTAGCTGCACATAAATAATTACACTGCATAGTTTAAAAGAAAATATGATATAAGGAAAATTGTATTTATTCTTGATGCGTCTTAAATTAATCAATTGCAAATAAATTTAAGAAAATACTATCAAAGATCAAAATTTAAAGCTACACCAATCAATATTTGTATATTTACAATGGATTAAAGGCCTATATAAAATATCAAAAGAGCACATTCATAAATATACATAATGTCTTAGCTACTAGCTAGTTACTAGTTATGGTTTAGTGTTAATAGTTTCTAGCTAGCAGGCAGCTGTTTTCAGAAAAAAAAGAACAACGCACTGTCTGCCCAGCGCCAAACGGCCGACAGATGAAGTTGGAGACAAGCTGTTGAACTTAGCGGAGCAGCTAAAGAACCAGATATTTTATTCAGGAGTTGGTGGAGACCAAAACAAGAGCTAACAGAAAGTGAATATTGGACTTATATTCGACAGGTGCCGTCAGCCACGGTAGCAACTCTGTGATGCAAACGTCAGCATGCTAATATGCTAACAATGACGATGCTTCCATGCTGATGTTATGTAGTTATGTATGTTTTCCGTGGTCACCATCTTGGTTTAGCATGTTAGCATGCTAACACTTTCTAATTAGAATCTAACACGAAGTAAAGCTGAAGTAGAACTTACTTTTGCAAGTATTTTGTCATAAAGTGTAGTACAAATTAAATATTACACCTGATGATGTGCTAGATAAAAAGTTAAGGGATTACCAAAGTTATTACAACTCACCCTGACAGGGACATGCATGTCTGAACCAACTTTTGTGCCAATCCTACCAATGGATGTTGAGACATTTCATAAAAAAACGCAAATGTCAACCTCATGGTGGCACTAGAGGAAAAGTGATGGGAACACCGAAGTTAAACATAGTTATAAAATACATTCTCATTTGAATGTTTGTACCAAATTTCATGGCCAACAATCCAGGAGTTTTTTTAATATTTCAGTCATGACGAAAGTGATGGACTGACCAATAAACATACCCACAATGCCAACCCCAACAGCCACTATCATGATTAAAAACAGAAAACGTAGTTGGGGAACTGCTTATTTGGTTTTCCCAAATAATTCAATAATGTATTATTGTGTGTATGTGTCTAAAATGGTCCCTCTGTATAATATCAATCTTAACAAAATATGTCTCAAAGATCCCACTTTTATATTTTCACTGGTATTCTGTCTCATGTTTTCCTCCCCCGCTGCCACACATTTCTCATCTTCTTAACTATGTTAACTTTAATTTAATTTAGCTGTTACTGGCCACTACTACAGTAGAAAATGATCCCTCTACTTTCTCTCACAAATATTTTGAGGCATGCAGTGTAGAGGAAAAATGGTATCTAAATCTAGTCCTGCATGGTTGCAGAAGCATTGTGGTTACATTATTTATCAGTTGTTATACATTTCATGTCGTGTGCATATTTACCATTTACTGTAAACATATAGCATTGCCCTTGTCCTATATCATCACATCAAGGTGCACAAAGATTTGCTTCCAACATAAACCAGGAAGTTAATGGATCAGAATCAGAGAATACAATCGCACAACCTTTAGCATATTTACCACATTCAATAGAACATAAACAAACCAGTAAATGATCACTAGAGATTGACCTTATTTAATGCCACTTAACGTTGACACCCTATCTTCACCAATGCACTTCAGGATCTTGGCTGCTGCTGCTGTTCATGTTACAATGCAGACGATGCTGTAGCACTATGTCTTTGGACAGCATCCAAACCCCCCTCATGGTTAGATCACGACTGCATTACAGAGCTCCTCGTGAATGCCGGGCGTCGGACAGGCTCATATCTCGATTTCTGCCAGTGACAGCGAGAGAGCACGCCACGAATATCTTCTTCCTCACATCAAAGTGCCACTTTAAAGAACAAATCTGGCATGATAAATATCAGTAGACCTGTGTGTTTGATTTTATTTTTTATATCTTGGATGATTTTGAGTTGAGGCTTGGACTCTTTAGCCAATTTGAATGCATCACCATTGTGATCAGCGATGGATCAGATTCCTACCCTTGGCCTTTGCTTGGACTTGGAATAAAACCAGACAACTATCATCACAATGCAGAAAACATTATGGAACATAACGTCTTTATCTTCACAGTTTGCACACAGTGTGCTTCGGGAATATAAATTTGATGTTCCCTAGTCACTAACGCAGACAATCCCCTGAGGAGGTGATAAGCTAACAAAGCTTCCAGATACAAGAGTTGACAAGCGGCATCATGAGACAAAGAATGTTTGATGTGTGATTCAGGGCCCAATAGGGCAAAGAAGCCGTCATGGAAGATGGTGCAGGAACATGGAGCTAGGATAGCTAGATGAGCACAAAGTCTTCCATATAGCTGAGAGAAGCAGCTGATATCGGTCTGGTGGACTCAGATTCAAGGCTTTACACCAGTACTCTCACATCGACATTTTAAACCGAAAGCAGCTGATTGCCATACTACTGTTAGTGCACACTTCCATACACAAAACCATTTGGTGATTCCCCTTTTAATGTCACGTGAGCATATTATTAGAAACAATGAAGTTTATTGGCAGATATATTTTAGTTTTTTCAGATTTTGGTGTAGCATCCTTCAAAATCAAAATCTGTCATGATACTTACTGTATACATGCCTGATGATTATAATGAATTACCACTGGGTTTCACTTTGCTTAACTATTCGCAGATGTGTAATTCTGTAAGTCTGGAACCGGGCGATCATTATACAGGAAACAGAAACCATCATAGATGAGAAAGAGAAACCACTGCACCCAAAGGATGTGATGCATGTTCAGCTGATGGCATTATTCTCATTTTTACAGTTTTTATGCCATTACTGTGGACCTTTATCACAGCAGAGATTCATATCATGAAAAACATGTGTAATAAATGACACTTATGAGGGCTCTGATCCATTTAAGTGGTTCAGTATGCCATGCCAGCAAGGAAACAAACACCATACCAGGACACCAAAATGGAAACAAGCCATTGTTTTTTTATTAATGTTTCCAATGCTTTTTCTTGCCACAACAAACAAACATTTTTACCATGAAAGCTATTTGTTTCTGTTGGTAATATCTGTTCCAGTTACATACTTTCACTGAACAACAAATTTATATTTGTCCTCTGGGGTAATGTTGGACGATATGTCCTCAAATCCATTACGTATTAAGTCTTGCATTTACAAGAATTGCCATATATGTAAGGATAATATTAATAGCACATTGTCCCGATCAATTACAGTCCATCTAGCCAAAGCCCCATGGTCCACTCACACATGTGTTTTCACTTAGTTGCCCGATTGGACCTCTGCTCAGGGTTGTGTGGGCGTCTACATCCTGTTAGGTTTGTTGCACCTTTTGGGGGGGGGGGGGGGGGGGGGGGGGCAAATAAAATAAAAATTTTTTTTTTTTTTTTATTTAG
>JAVQJL010020169.1:0-16512 GCA_036024295.1 Nannoperca obscura | reverse complement strand
CCCCCCCCCCCCCCCCCCCCCCGTGCAGACTAGCTTGGTGGTGGAAAAACACCCAAATCCCTACAAAGAGAAGTGTGAAACAGGCTTATGCACCGAAATGAGGCAGGTGCTTAGACAACAAAGTACCTGCTAATCCCTGACTGGACTCCAGCAAGATGTCTGACTTCACCTCAACATCCCCGCGCTAAAACTCTCCAGGCTGGAAATTCAAATATGGCGAATACTTTTTATAATGAGGTATTTACTGTTTTTATTCCATTTAAATTAAATACTTGCTTTCATAATGCTTTTACATAATCATTAAATACAGATCATTACAGTACAGTCATGATTTCTACCCAACAGCCTCTCCAGCTCTCCGTTCTTAAGGCAGCGGCTCGAGGGTTCAAAGGTCAGAGTCCTCCGTTCTCCTCCAGTTTTTGGAAAAGTGCCAGGCTGCGGAGGCGGGACTGCCTTTCTCCGTTCTTCCACAGGATGAGCAGGTGGTCTGTCGAGCAGGTGACCAAACCGTTCTCCCTAAAGCTCAAAAACATCTGACACAAGAGCAAAAGGGATTATTGTGACGCCGTTTTGAAGCAGAACATGAGTTTGTACGCTCACAAAAATCCCACCTGGACTGCCCCCGAGTGTCCGATCAGATCTCCAGTCAACTCCAGCGTCCTGATGTTCGGGACGTCCACCACCTTCTTTGACGGAGGACCAGTCTGTTTGTTGGACCGGCCAAAAGTCCACATTCCAAAGAAGCCTGGTTTGAAGGACGGACAGCAAAGACTCAACTCATCTGGTTCAATAAGACTATACTTGTAAGCTACACTGCATAAACTCAATGTTTCCTGTGTGTTTGGATGGAGACGGAAGCCAGGTAGGATTCTAATCAGCACTTTCATCATTAGAGGAGATGATCACACTTATTGATCCTCTGGATTTAATGCTGTTCCAATCCATATTTTTCCACTAACAATGGATTAAATAGCAACATTTTCCTTTTCAAGGGGGCTACTTTCTGCGTTTACTTTCAATTGACCTCTGAGGCAAATGTATTTTTATATATTTTATTTGAAAAGCTGTAGCAGGCCTGTGCAGCTTTCCCCAACACACACAGCTTGTTTCCATGAATCTCTACGTCTTTTTTTGGGGCGCATCATCACCTTTTAGGTTTACATGGCCAACTTGCACACATCTTTTTTTAGTTGTGTATTCTCTCTTTTAGCTCTGTTTTGGTCTCCACCACCTCCTGAGGGAAACATCTGGCTCTTCAGCTGCTAAATGCTGCACTATGTCGACCAGCTAGTGAGCTTAGTTAGCTGCAGGTAGTGTACAGTGGATTGTTACAGCTTTTTAACTGAAATCAGCTGCCTTCTATGGCAAATGACACTATGAGAGAGAACAGTCCAGTTACAGATCAGACAACGAGCTGAAACTCACTATAGATCACTACAAGTGACCCCGTCACATTGTCATTTCATACATTAATGTTTTATAAAGTCTCTTTTCAGTGGGACTCGGTGGGAAACAGAACTGAACTGATGAGAATGAACCAAAACAATGAGCTAAACGTTTCAAAACGCTCCGCAGAGCTGGGGGGACCTGGGCTGGGTGATACTTCTGGGTTTTCATTAGCGACGCCCATGTGAACAACAGAGCCAGGCTGAAATACACCACGTTTCCTTCAGAGACCGCAGGACATGCAAGTGACTGATTTCTGGTTTCCTGGAGACATTAAACAAACGAGTGTACTCTCCAGCCGAGACCTCCTCACAATCACCACAGCGCTACACACACACCCATCAAAGACCACGCTACACACACATACACACACTCAACGTTAGACCAACCCACTTAAGCAGAAGACACCGCCTCTCTGAGTGTCGGTACGGGACACTTTGATGTGCACACTACCACATCTGAACTGCATTACCGCCCACACATCAACACACTCACACTCAACTGTGCACACACAAGCTGAGTGAAGGCAATGCTCCTCAGTCTTTGAACTTTTTGATTCATGTCTGCATGTATGTGCAGAGCATGTGCACTATGCCATGCCTTCGTGACATTTAAGGTCCGACCTGGTGTGTGTGTGCATCACCTGAAGAGGCTGGTTCAGCAGGTAAAGGCAGGTCCTGGATCTCCCACATCCTCACACTGCCATCTTCAGAGCAGGACATCAGCTCGCTGAAACACAGGTGGCGTCACACCAGCAAGTCAGTCTCAGTCATGTTACGACAGCTTTTCACTTAGAAAATGTTAAAGAACTAAAAATCAGACGTTCAACAGTACTCAGGAAGCCTGCTGCACTACAGTCGGGGTGTGTTTCAGACCACCTTATTTTAATAGGAGCCATTAAAGAGCCGTTATTAGGAGCTTTGTTCCACCCAAACTGATACGACTTCCTCATTTTTTAGCTTTAATGTTTGTTTGTTTGTTTCTAGCAAAGAAGAAGGGCAGTGGTGCACTCTTGTGGATGACAAATGGAGAGCATGCTTGTTGCACTGTTCAGTCTAGACCAGTGGTTCACAAGCACAAGATGAATCTGAGGGGTGGACAGATGATTAACAGAAGAGAAAAGCAGAAACAAACATGGAGATTTTATGTAATCTTTGCATTTTGTTCTGGTAAATTACTGTGAGACAATGTCTCGATGCATTTACCTGTCAGATAACATCATGGTGTGTAAGACATTAGAGTCATGGGCGACCTTCCTGTAGACCACCACCCTCTTCTTCAGGACGCTGTACACATACAGGCCGCTGCCCACGGCTGCAAGGATGTGCTACAAAACACACACACACTGTTTAACAAAACAACTTAGTGACAATATATCATGATACACGACAGGTGCAACCTCTCATCCCGTCTTCCTCACCTTTCCATTGGTGGTCAGATGCTGAATGGACATCTCGCTGGGTTTGGGCGCGGCCAGACGTATTTCAGCCTGAGTGCTGGCTTGTGACTCCTCCCACAGGATGTGCTCATAGGCCAGGATGTTCCAATCGATCGCATCCCATAAGATCAACTCACCCGCATGGGAACCGCTGGCGAAGAGCCCATCTGAGGATGAACCGTAAGTAATAATTCTGTGGGTCCAGACGAATCTATCAAAACAATCCATTCACGTCTAGATTGTCCGCCATTTTGAATTTGGTCCAAATACTTGTTTTTTTGCTACTTATCCTCTAAATTTTGAACAATTGTCACCAAATCAGGTACAGAACATCTCTGGACCAAGCCAGAAAAAGTTAATTTTGTAGATTTTTGATATTCCGTACAGTTTTGCTATAGCTGGCACTCAGTTTCCACAAATCATATCACATGAACACTTTGTGCTATTGCAAACACATTTAGTGGACATGCGATGTCTGGGTCACAAATTTGGTGCCATTTGGCCAATAGGTGGCGCTGTAACAGCATCATCTAACTGTCTGTCTATCTGTGTACAGGCACTGTTCTAGTTAAGTCAAATGATAATTAACCAACGTATCGAATTACTGTTAACTTACTCATTAAATTCACTTATTTATCTCAATTTACATGAACAATTAAATACAACAGACCACGTTTATTTATCAAACTAAAACATACAGGATATAAACGGGTGTTCAGATTTTTCAATGATGATTTCCGGACAGACTGACCATTGACGTTGATAAGAGCTCGAACCTGGTCCTGGTGGTCGGACAGACAGCGGATCTCAGCCATGGACAGAGAGGAGTCCGTAGAGACTGTCAGCCTGAAGATCACTACACAGATAATGTTGTTTAAAGCCATGGAGGTTTCACATATGTGCAGGTATTGAACACTCCAAATCTGCCTCTTACCGATCTGTTTATCCATAGCAGCTGCTATGCAGTTCTTGGGCAGCTCTATCAAAGCAGTTATTCCTGCAAAATGCCAACACACAATACCAACATTAATCAGTGTGTGTGCACGCAGCAGAGTGAGGGGTGAGCTCAGGTGGTGCAATAGTCAACACACAAGAGGTGTATTGTGACAGACATCTGTTGCTGCTGTTTCTTACCAGTGTCGCTGTGGTTGGGTCTGTGACACTGCAGCTGGAAGTCTTTGTTCCACACACACAGCTCTTCCCCACCGGAGACCCACACACACAGCCGCTCCAGCACCAGCAAACACTGACACACACACACACACACACACATCAGCACATATACAATACAATGTGCCATTTTTTACATGGATACACACACACACTTTATCAGGAAAGAAATCTAATATAATTAACCTATAGATGCTGCAATTAACCTTAATCTATGATCAAGAGGAGGCAATTAGCATTTTTATCCTAAATCATTACTGGCAGAACCACATTTAGTGTCACACATTGTAATTAGTATTTTATGTTGTATTAGTATGTTTTTTATTATATCTTGACTGATATATCCAAGAAAATCAAATGTGTGGCACCGAGACGTACTGTATCTGTTTCATTGAGCCAACATTTCTGCAGCTATAACCGTTTCCTTCAAAACTACTTTCAATTTTTGATGTTGTGCAATTTTTAAAAGACACAAACATGTTTGCATGATGCATTTCAGACACGTTCTTGTCAGGGAATAATCAATAACACAGAAAGCAGGTGTGACATCAAAGCCTGAAGTGCTCAAAGCAGAAGTCTACAAAACCAATAAGAAAAAGAAACGTGGATTATGCACTAATTAAAAATGACATCACCATCACAGCTGAGGATATTTAACAGCTACTGAGATGAAACTGGAAATTAAACTGTTGCCTTTCAATTAAACATATTTTATCATTTAAATTAAACTTGTTTTTTTTATGTGTCACAAGGAAATCCGTATGAATGAGCTTGCAGTGTTTTGTCATGCAGGCCAGCTGGAACACACTGGTTCTGTGTCTGTCTGGTTTTGGATCAGTTACCTTTACAGAAGACTGAAGATCTGAAATGGTCTGAACTCTGTTGCCTGTATCAGGGTCCCACAACTGACAAATAGGATTAAGGAAAATCGTGTGTGTGTGTGTGTGTGTGTGTGTGTGTGTGTGTGTGCTCGTGTGCTCGTGTGCTCTCTGTCTTTGGGTATGAGGATACACTGAGACTGCGGTCTGAGGAGGCTGTGATGAGCGAGGTGTGCAATGCGAGTCCATTATTACAGGTGAAGGTGGTTATGGCTGTAATTTGCTGGGAATGGCCTCTCAGCTCCTGCAGCCTCTCCCCGGTCTAACAGTCAGTGAGAGAGAGGGGAAAAAAAGAAATTAGTGCCACTGTGTTGTGTGCAATTTCACAATGCACTGATATAATCTAATTGCATCGTATTACCTCCACGTTCCACACCAAAACAAGGCCATCATCCCCTGCTGAGGCACATCTGGAAAACATAAGATGAAAGGTGGGAGTTGTTTCTTGCAAGTAGACTCATACGTGACAAAAATACTTTGGAGGCAGGTGGCTTCTTTTTTTTGCGAGTTTATAAAGCGTAGTCAAACACTCCAAGATAATCTCTATCTGTGTGAGGAATTATTTCCTGTAGATCTGTTTCCACCCGAGAAATCTTTCAAAAAATAACATCTGTCCTGGAGGCTTTCCACCTCCACTTGCCCTCTGACCCTCAACCATCCACACTACCTGTTCCCAAAATCAACAGACAGGATGAGCGGATAAAAAAAAGAGATATACAATGAAAAGAGAGGAACTGTCCAGGATACATTTTCGGACTTCAAAAGCAATCTGGATAGAATTTTCTGGCCTTTGCCCCCGACTGTGGACCTGTGTGCGGAGAGGACGAGACCCAGAGGAGGGGGTTATTACTGGAGGAGACCAGGCGTGAAGCAACCCCCACCTCCTGCCTCACACAAACACACACACACACTTAGTTCTGTTATAAATCCCAATCTGGCCACTTATGCAGACCCATTCTACCATGCCAGTGTGCAGCATGCTTCCACAAAGCAGCGCAGAGAGGAGAGCAGGTGCAAAACCTTCATACGCGTGTGTGCATGTGTGTACCGACAGCATTAAAAGGCTTTGGTTATACTGTACACACACAACCACATAGTGGTGATGATTGGGCTCTTGTCATGCTCTGCAAGTTTGGTGTAGGTGAGGATCTCCTGTCAATCACAGAGGGATAGAGGCCAGCCAAGGGTAGAGAGGTTAGAAAGAGAGAGAATAAGGGGAGGGTGAGGGGTGAGGGGGTGTTGTGGTCGGCTTACCTGAAGTCATCAATCTGCACCAGAAATCGAACAATGTCAAAATGTCCTTTCAGCACCTGCAGCTCAGTGAAGCAGTTTTTGGGCTGTTCCTCTCCAATGCACAACACAGGGCTTTTCTGCAGACATAAGAGGGAAAGTAGTGAGACAAACTGGCTGTGGTGCAGACGCAGACAGTGGAGGGAAGTAACATTTACTAAAGTATTGTATTTAAAGCACATTTTAAAGGAATTTGTGCTTTATTTAAGTGTTTCCATTTTCTGCTACTTCTAATGCACTACATTTCAGAGGGAAACATTGTTCTTTGTACTGCGCTACACTTACATGAGAGCTCGAGTTTGAGAGTTGCAGAACAATATGATGAGCTTATTATATTTAACTATCGCTGGTGAAGTGGTCCCCAACCTTTTTGGTTTGTGGCCCCTTACAATAAATGAGCGTCTGCATGTAAACATCCTGCATTCAAAATCTTATGAGTTAAAATTATTAAAGTATTATTTAAGTATCAAAGTAAAGGTACACGCAATGCAACATGTACTGCAAACAGCATTTTTATATTGCAGCCAGCTGCCATAGTTGTTCATTTTCCTTATATTCTATAGTTCTGATGATTCCTCTGGACCTTGGTATTATATATCTGCTAAATAACTAGCACCTACAGGTGTCAGATTAATGTAAGGGGAAAAAATGAACTATATTTACCTTTAAAATGTAGTATAAATGTATGAAGTAACATTAATATACTCAGACCTGAGTCAATATCACCAGAAATCAAACAGGAGTGAATCATGCAATAAAAACATTGCTAACACACACACACCTTAACATTGTTAGCTTTACTGAGTAACGTCATTTAGCTTCGGTTAAACCTCACCTCCGCTGAACCCTGAGCTTCTCGACCACCAAGAATCCACCGAAACATGACTTCGTTTAATTATCGACCAACTGAAGGAACAGAATTAACAAATGTACCTGAATATTAACACCCCATCCCCCCAAAACAAAACACTGCTTGACGTGTACGTTAGCATAACAAACAAGCTAACGCTACATTAGCGTAAACTGAGAAACGCGAAACGCTTGATGGAAATATCGTCCTATTTATAACAATTTATATATTGTAAGCGGACACATGTAAACGTTACATGTACAGAAGTTTGTAAGCTAGCTAGGTGTTATAAAAGATGCATTTCTGTCACGATCACAAGTCATTCATGTGACTCGAACTACGGAAGCTTTGGTTGGACACGATTCATTCAAGCCGATGGGAAACAGGGAAGTGAGTAACAACACTGTGTTTTAGTGGTGGGGAAGGTTTTAGAGAACTCAACGACACTGTTTGGTATTTTATTTATTGATCGTGTTTTCCTTAAAGAACACCCAGACATGTAAAAACAAATAAAATTATATTTTGGGGTTTTCCACAAAAAAAGTGCAATTGCCTTGTAAAAATAATATTGTCCTTGTCTTTCATTGAGAGGCCTCTGGTTATTAAAAGTAAAAAATCTTCACTTACATGATGGTTTTGATGGTAATAAATTATCGGTCATTGTGTGTCAAGCCAAACCCATTATGTTAATCTAAATAATATGTATTTATTGATTATTGGAATTTAGCCTAAATTGGGGGAAACCACTAAAATTGTATAGTCCACATTATCACACACCACATTTCATCGGCTATTGGATCACAATTATCTTCCTAACTAGAATTCTTGCAAAATTGTGCTCGTACACACACAGATTTAAAATGAGCGCATGAGAAACTTTCACCCATCAACAGATGATTATGAAAACACCCTTTCAGTGCCTGCACAGTGACGCTCAAACATCCAAGAGAAGTAACAAGAACAATTGTTTTTGAGTGGAGGGGAAGTGTAATGTTACAGACTGAGCACTGTATATCAGCCTGTGTTGAAATGGGTGCCATTCTCCTTTATACAACTAGATGGCAGTGTGTAACAATCCCATGAGATCAGATGAAGGTTCAAACCTTCATTTACCAGTGAAAACCAAGCAGGCTTACCAAGTGTTTCCCCAGGCATTTATCTAAATTATTAGTTTAATTCTTGAAGGACAAAAACAAATCATTTGTTTGACTCTCTTGTATGATTTCACTACTTGTCACATTTCTTTCCTCCTTCCTTCCCATGACTTCTGCATTCATGTTGACCTGCTCTATCTCCATATCCTCTTCCTCCATTCTCCACTCTCCTCCTCCTCCTCTCGGTGTCTACCCTGTTACCACACACACACACACACACACACACACACACAGTCACACATCACCCTAGCTGTGTCTACTCCTGCTCCCCCGATTGAGACGACACGCAGTGTAGGGCCTGTGACCTTCATGGTGGCTCAGATCTGCGGCTGGCACTGATTTCTGATTTAGTGTCGATCCGCCGCGCTTGTCAGGGGCTGCGAGGTGCTTTCCATGCGGTAATAGAAAAGCTCAAGGGCAGCTGGGGAAAGGAGGAGGGTTAGAGGAGAGGGATTGGTTGAGGTGGAGTGAATGGGTTTTAGATTTGGGGATGGGTGATGCTCTGTTTGTTTAACTATGTGTCAGACATCTGAATGAATGGGTCAAATATGTAGACTCAAGAGACGTGTTTGGAGTCAGTATGTAATTAATTTAAAGGATGTGAATGAATGTGATCCGAGAACAGCCCTGCTAGCATCTCTGTGAGGCTGTACCCAGAGGCACAGCAGTGCTTTGAGCTAAATACTTATGTCACCATGTTCGGTACAATGTTTACCATGCTTAACATCTTATTAGCATGTTTATGCGTGTTAGCATGCTAACATTGACGAATTAGCACTAACCACAAAATGCAGCTGAAGCTGATGGGAATGTCATGAGTTTTGCAAAAAAAGTCTGACATAATGATGGAATCACCAATAATACAATACCAATATACTCAATGTTCTACTTCCTGTCTGTGGCACTCAGTTGGAAATCTATTCATTCCATAAAAATCTTCAAAAACAGGTTGCGAATATAACATTTCTTTTTTTTTGTTTTGTTTAAAAATACATTCTAAAACAGCTGGGCACTGTAGTTTTAAGCTAATGTTATTCAAACTGGAGTAAATAGTGATTGTGAATTGATTGGGGAGTATTTTTTGCAGCGGATTAACACAAGTTTGGTGTATTGGTGAGTATTTAGAGCAACAGGAGGGTTGATGGAATAAGCTGATGATGGAAGTCAGAGAATCACTAATAATATTAATAATTATTCATTACAATTAATCCAAAAAAAAAAGAACGTTTGTTCCAACTTTCATGCCAATAATAGTCTAGATATTTGTGAACCTCATGGTGGCGCTAGATGAATAGTCCAGGGGTTCTCAAAGTCATTAGGATTCATCATCCGTGTCCATTCAATAGATGTTGAAATATTTCACAAAATAAGTGAAAATGTTGACTAGTTGGTGGCGCTAGAGAAAAAAAAGTAATTAGGATTCATCTTCTGGATGTTTGTAGCCAATTTCATAGTAATCTATCCAAGAGTTGTTGTTTCAGCTCTTACCAAAGTGGTGGAACCACCAACCCACTGACGGTCCTACGTTGCTATCCCAGGAGCAATGCTGCTAGCATGGCTAAAAGGGACGTCAAGAATGTAATAAGGGTAGGATGGTTCCAAGAAATGTGGTGGGAAAGTGAAAATTTCACAAACACATTATGGTGTGAAGATAAGGAAGAGTTGAGAACAGAAAGGTAGAGATTCAAGAAATGGAAGAAAAAAGTGAGAGGCTCCTGAGTGCAGCAGCTTCAGTCTGCTGTAGACGAGGTGTCAAACATGACCAATGGCAAGAATCAGCTAAGAGGTGAAGTCGTGATGCGATGGCCACCAAAACACTCACAGCACTAAAGACCAGAGTCAGAGCAAAGAGGAAAAAAGTCTGCCTATCTCCACCCTGTAAGGAAAACAAATGGTTATGATGATGGAAAAGGAATTAAGCTGTAATTTGACAACGGGCCACCAACAGTATTCAATAACAGGCTCGGTCCTGTAGGAGAGAGAGTCTCATTCCTGACCAACACACTTCACTGTCCCTCTTCATCAGGCTTTCACTGTGTTCTGCTTTACCTATAAAACCATGGGCCTCTGCTTCACAGGGGATCTGCACTCAGTCCTCAACACGCAGGGACGCACCTTCATAAGTCCACAGCTGATGATATGCAGGATTTGTGTATAATTCATGATTCTATACAAATAAATGACTTCCCATCTTTCTTTCTTTTTCATCTTAATGACACCAATATACTAAATATTATACTTCCTTATCCTGTGTTAGGCACTCAACCCAAAGTCCCTTCGTTCCACAAAAAATCTTCAAAAACAAGTTGCAAATATAACATTTATTTGTATTTTTTAAGTCTAAAAAGAGATTCAAAAACAGTTGGGCATTGTAGTTTTCAGTTAACATTACTCAAACTGGAGTAAATTGTTGTATTTGTTGGGGACTTTTTTTTGCCGTGGAGTGAGTGAGTAGTCACGGTAGCAGGAACGTTTTTTGTAAGATTGATTTTTGTTTTTAGTTTTTGTTACTGATCATTAACACTTATATAGTGACACTAATGCCATAAGAGCTAATTCAAACAAAGTGCATGTGGATCTGATTAGAATATATATGGCAAATAATCCTGAGGATCATGGTCTAAAGATGAACAGAGAAGATGCCTGAGTGTAATCAAGCTTGTCACTTTGATTTGTCACATGAGTATGACTGTAATTGCTGTGTTTCAGTCATCATAGGTTAATTATCAGCCTTGACCTATTACACACACACATGCAGACACTCACACACTTTAGACGTGCGGGTGGAAGGGTTGCTTTTGTACAAATTCAGAAAGTTAGAAGACACACAGCTCAGTAATGTAAAGCTGCCTGTTCTCTTTTTGTCTGCATCGTCTTCCTCTCTGTCTAACTGATCATCACTGTCTGTCTCTCACCCCTCCCTCCCTCATTTGGTGACCCACTAATGTTCTGTTCATTTTCTCTTATGAACAGATAATGGGCAAAAATCAAATCTCTTCATTTGCATGTAATACAATTAAGACCTTTTCAAACAATGACAAATGGAGGGAGCAGCGAGACGTCAGTCAGCCTCGTCAGTGAGAGAGCAAAGGCAGCGTCGGCGAACCTCTCCGTTTTAACGAAAATTAATAAAACCTTCAAATGGGATTTTCTCGCCTCCATCTGGCATAACAATCACCAAGACACTCCTAGACTCTGCCTGTCAAATAAAATTAAACTTCTCATGAATTTGGATTTATATCGTGGATGTGGAGCCACCAACATACCTCTACCCCCCAAAATCTCAAAGGATTCGATTTTTTCTTTTTCTATCAATGATGATTTCTCACTGGTTGATTTAAGCACAGACATTAGAAACATAAACCTCGGGAAAACATGTTTAGCACAGGTATTGAAACACTCACATGCCCATATGTACATTTAAACTGTTTTTTTTACCATTCTGGCCCTGAAGAGATGCCGTTATGCTAAGCTAAGCTAACCAGCTGCTGAATCTAGCATTATAATTAGCTTACAGACATGAGAGTTGTATCATTCATACAATATTTCCCAAAATTACAAACTATTTGTTTAAAGGATAAGTTCACATTTTCTGTCTCAAAACCAGAGATGGGCGGCAAACTCCACATCCACCTCAGCTGCGGCGTAAGAAGAGGGACATTTTTGCAAGAGTATTTTTGTACAGAACGAGGACTGTGGACTGTGTCTCTTGTTTTGAGACAGACTTGGAAAATCATGTCTTTAAAGCAATAGTTAAACATTTTAGAAAATATGCTTATTTTCTTTTATATGTCGATACATGTCTGCATGCTAATTATAAAGCTAGAGCCAGAAGCTTAGCTTAGCATAAACACTGGAAATGGGGGAAACAGTTAGTCTGGCTTTGTCCAAAGGTAACAAAATCTGCCTACCAGCACCTCGAAAGCTCCCAATTATCTCTATTTTTCATCTGTACAAAAACTGAAATGAACAAAACAACAAGTTGTGGTTTTACCACAACCAGATTATTTCTGGGGTGCAGTTCCTTCATCACACAAGGCTTTTTGTACAGATTAAATAAATATAACATATTAAAAGTGAATTTTAGTGGCACTGGTTTTTACATTTAGACGGAGCAAAACTAGCTGTTTCCCTCTGTTTCCTGTGTTTATGCTAAGCTAAGCTTCTGGCTCTAGCTTTATAATTAGCGTACAGACATGTACGCTATTGGTTCTAGTTTTTCATCAAGATAGTCAATAATAGTCAATTTCCCAAAATGTCAAAGTATTATTGTTATTCTGTTAAGATAATATCAGAAACATGGACCTTTGTGAGTAATTGTTTTCATTTCTATTACAGCCTAATGCATATTCATATATATATATATATATATATATATATATATATATATATATATTCAATATATATTAACATCGTTTCATTCATTCATCCTCTTATCATGCACACATATAAACATGCACACACACATGCATGCACACCTACATACAAACTCTCTCTCTCTCTCTCTCACACACACACACACACACACACAAGAAAATTAATGAGCTCTCATTCATAATCCGGGATAGAGAGAGCCATATTCACCCTTGGATGGTTTATTGACTGATTTCATTTATTTGTGTGGAATAAATAGGAGGTAAACATTGGCTCGCTTGCACATTTTCCGCGACACACTCGCTGCACAGCATTCTGGGAGAAATGATCCCACCGGCAGCAGGGTCACTGATTGGCTACCTCGTCAGCGTGTGACAAATTACCCAATGAGAAATAGGTTACCCATTTCCACAAACTAATTAACCTGGTTGATAGTGAAACAAATTATTACATTTATGTAATATTATTTCACATCTGTCGCTAGACTGCAAAAATCTTTATCCCCGGCCTCCCCCCCCCCCCCGTCCCGCCCAGCCGATTATAAACACACCCAGACATCATGTCTGTTGTAACAATGTCTACTTTTATATCATTATTAGTGTTAAATATCTTGTATCCTGTACTGTGTTAAATGTATATGTATTCAACATAGCGCCTTGTATGACATGACGGGTGGTATCTATGAGGGGTGCTGGGAGTACATCAGACAAATAACTCAAACACATTGTCCGCACTGCACCTCAGCGACAGATCCCAGTCAAGTGAAAAGTGAAACAGAAAAACCAAACAATGAAGCCCAGATGATGAAAAAAGGACTGTTTTGCAGCCGTCAGAGACCTGACTGTCTCTGACTTTATTTGCTTCCTGATAGAAAGTCAGAAATTAGGTGAAAGCTTTGTATTTGAAGCAGAGGTGTTCCTCACACCTCCCTGTATGTGTGTAGTTTGGAGGTGGGCCAGCATCTTGAGGCCTGAAACCATGAACTCATCTGGAGAACTGACCTAAATGAAAGAGTTTGCCAAAAAAAGATGCATCTGCAGCACAAGTTCTGTACAATGAGATTGTATGTACAAATCCTGATTGCCATTGTTTTATTATTACAGTACAGCAGCCCATAAGGATTTAAAAGTGTGTCAAATGTGAAAATCCACAGCCACTGAATGTTCTCTGTGCTTCAGGCTTTGTATCAACCAGGTCTGGTTTGTGTTTTCAGCTGAAAGATAACAACATGAAGAATTACACCTTCTTGACCTTTTGCTAATTTGTCAGCTGGGTCTTCAGTTTAACACCTCTGATCCTCCCTTAATGATTCTTTGGGAATTGAGCATTGTGTGTGGAGCTGCTCCTCTCAGCTCTGTTCTGGTCCTTTTACAGGACGACAGGTTTGATTCCCTACAGGAACTGTGAAACCGGCACACGAGGGATCTCCTCTCTGACCGGGCTGTAAAAGTAGCAACACCACAGTTAAAAACTACCACAAGTACAAGTCATGCATTCAAATGTAGAAGTGAAAGTACAGAAGTATTATCAGCAAAATACTCTCATAATGCAAAACATTATACTCTTTTATTATGGACTGTGCATTATGTTTCTGTATTACTATTGATGCTGTAGCTGGTTGAGGTGGAGCTGATTTTGACCACTTTATATAATGTTGGTTTGTTTAATCTTTAACAAAGCTTCTCTTATGGATATTTTAAAAATAAATACATTCTATAATAAATAAATTGGATATATAAATCAGCAGCGTAGTGGCTATCAGATAAATGTAGAGGAGTAGGAAAAAAAGACAGTATTTCTTCTGAAATGTAGTGATGAAGAAGTACAAAGCAGCATAAAAACCAAAATAAAGCATAAAAAGCACCAAACTGTGCCCGAGGTTTGCACAGAACACGTTCACTGCGGTTTATCTTCAGCCTTCAAAACGGGTTTCCACCATCTCTGCCGCAGGAGTCATCTTCACGTCTTCACCGATGAGGTCACCGACGGGCCACGCCTGGTGACGTCGCGGCATGACGTCACAGACGGAGCAGAGTATTTGCAGGTGATTCGCGGTGCAGTCTGGGTGGGAGGTTTTAACGTCTGATGTTTCTCGTGGTTTTTTTTAAAGGACAGCGTCGCTGAGGCCCTCACAACTGCTTCAAGAAAAGGCGGGGTTGATTTGTGATGTGACGTAATTGAAAATGATTTTTATTTGATCATTTACATTTAATTGATATAAACATGTCCATGAAACAAAATGATTCAAACATTTAAGAAAGTCAAGTATTTGATAATAAGCACAGACGCAATTCTGGAAACATAAGTTATCACAAACTGACCAAATGGGAACAAGAGTGCTTCCTACACAAACATCCTATATAACAGATTATAGTTAAAGTCAGTTTCCATGTCTTAATTTATAGTAGTCCCCTCTTTTTTAGTTGACAGCGCATGCAGTCACGTCCTCCCTGTTGTCCTGGTTCCTGTCCGCTCTGCTTCCTCCTGTCTTCAGGTTTGAAACCCTCCGGGTGGTTCTGTCTCTGCACGTCCACTGTGAACCCCCTGTGGCCCCTCAGAGTTGCACGCTGTGCAGCAGGTGGGAAAAGGGGATCTGTAACCTACAGTTCAAAGTATCCACAGAATTTGGCTTGAAAAAAAAAAACCCCGTCAGTCACCAAGCGAAAATGTCACTGAAAGCCCCGCAGCAATAAAGGCGAGGGGCTGCGTGTGCAGAATCAATCAAATCAATACCAAACAAACCAATAAGTTCATTTAAACAGACAAATCAATTGTCACATGCGAAATAATACATTAGAGCTTAAACAGAACCAGTCCTATGCTGATAAATAACTTCAGGGTCCCTCTTGTGTTGGATTTGGGAGAAAATAGTGCCACGTGTAGCTACAGCTCTGCCGTTTGCTGCGTGAACACGTATCCTGCTTGTATTTCTCCCGGTGCACCGTTTGGATGGATTGGATGAATAAGAAGTAAATACAGAAGGGCTCTGTGTGAGGGAAAGAAAATCTCTTGACGGCGGCCCCCGCGGTTCTAGGTGAAACTCATGGATACTGTGTGCTCCAGCGCTTTGCGGCGCAGCGAGGCGATGCTTGTCCCTCTCCAGACGTCACTGTCCGGGGAGCTACACAGCTGAGGCGAGCCGGTGACGTTGGTGGGCCCCGACAGGGACGCGGGTACCATCCCGGGGAAAGTGGGCTGGTAGAGGTGTGACTGAAGCCCGGAGCCGTTTGACGACATGTTGGCTAGACCCATGGAGTTGGGCGGCGGCCCGGCGCCGAGGCTGCACTGAGACAGGGACTGCGCCATGGCCTGCTGGCGCCCCAGAGACGGCGGTAGCTGCAGTTGAGACACCCCGGGCATCCCTGCCGTGGCCCAGCGGGTGTCGTTGGCGTGGAAGGAGCAGAGGCTGTCGCCCATGGCCGCTGCTGCTGCCGCGGCGGACTGGAACTGAGGCAGGTGGTGGTGCGTCGGCAGGAGGGTCCCCGGAGCCCGGAAGACGTTGGTGGTCTTCTTGCGCTTCTTCCACTTGGCGCGTCGGTTCTGAAACCAGACCTGCAGACAGAGACGAGGTGAGGTCAGCAGGAGCAGATGGAGCCTGATAATAATGGCTGCTGGTTTATTGAGAGGTCACATAAAAAGGTTACGACACCAGGATGTGATCATCAGGAGGATACAAACTATAAATCCGTGGCAGGAAACGCTGATTTATTTTTCCAGGATTTTCTCATCTGACAACAATGTGCCAAACATTTATATCACTCAGATTTATGCGAAGATTTAAACATGAATTTGATTCATTTATATTTATAAATTATTTTTATATTTATTCTGGTTATTCTTTTTCACCCTCACTGCTCTCTTCACCAAGAAAGTTCCAACAGACCTCAATACGTGTTATACTTTACATACTTA
>JAVQJL010020168.1:0-18381 GCA_036024295.1 Nannoperca obscura | reverse complement strand
TGTATTTCTTTAAAGTTAAGACTAGTTTAAAGTCATCTTCATTGAAAAGTACAGTGCTTTTCCTTCAAAAATAAGGACATTTCAATGTGACCCCAAACTTTTGAACGGTAGTGTACCATTTGTGAAATTGCCATCCCTCTGAACTCTGCTGACATGTTGACGAATCAGTCATTGTGACTGAGGTTCTGACCAGTAAAGGGGCCCCAGCACTCATTGCATCAAGCACGTCCTCTGTAGTTGGTGTATTTGAAGGCTTTGTAAACCTGGAGCATCTCTTCCTCCACCAACTCTCCCTATTCTATCATTCTCTTCCCAAAGTCTATTATGGGTGAGTCATTTTCCACTTCAAAATCAAGTATGGTATTGCTCGTGTCTTTTCATACCTCTAGAGGGTGTAACCAAACTACAGTACTGAATGACGTTAATCCAGGAGGTTGCCATCTGTACGCATCACGTCCAGAAAACAAGCAACGTGCATGTTTCTCTGCATTTAGAGTGACCACAGAGGCTCAGCTGGGTGGGACTGAGGCAGCAGTTCTCATCCATGATGATAGTGTGAAATACCAAAGTCTTTACTAAGAGCCATTTCAGTAACTTTTACATTATCTATGTAACATCAACCACATCTTTACCCAATTTGAAGCTACTTGGTAAAACTTTTGTGATGTCTAGTCACTGCATTATGGTTAAAGGATATCTGAAAATGTCACTACTGTAAACTAAACTCTCAACAGCGTTTAGATTTGCTACATTGGCATTAAAAGACAAAAGGAAGCCTTTGGGCTTATTCAATCAGCTGAAATAGCAAACACAAACCTCACTATGGAGTTATAAGTATAATAGTCGTCTGGCTTGCTAATGTCTAAATGCAATGAAATGAAATAAATTTTTTGACATATCGGTCTCAGATTTGTCTGTTTATCGGAGGACAAAAATAGCATATATGGCTTGAACATTGTCCCATATTAACATTAGTGTTTTTTGAAATTTTACGTTTTTGTATCTCAATCTTGCATTGTCACAAGTGGGAATGAGTGAATACAGACCCTGGGAACAAAATATCGCCCCTCACTACAAACAGCCCCCTCTGCTTTACCAGTGTAATTCTGTAAGGAAATCATGAATAGCGGGGGGGAGAGAGAGAGACCCTATTGAAACGAGCCTTTCTTTACATCGTAACTTAACTCCATTCCTTCCACTATAACACCTTGACAAGGAGAATCCCTCCAAATAATGGGTTGTGGAAGGACACCATTGCTGCAGGCTGCATCCCTGTAATTGCTGAGCACTTCCTGGTGCAGGAGGCAGTTGAGATGACATGGGAATGGGCGAGGCTCCAAAGACACACACACTTAATGTGGTCACCGCCCCGAGACAAACAGGCACACACACACACACACACATACTTCCCATTAAATTATATATATTCCTTTTTATATAACTGAAATATATGTTTTGTTTGTAAAAACACATTTTCACCCACTGTTTTTTCTTGGGAAAGATGTAGCATGTTGTGTAGCATGTTGTCCGTATTATGTGTGGGGTTTGTTTGGAGTAAATAGGAGAAGAACTGGATTGTTGGCATGAGCAGTGGTAGCTGTCATGTATGAACAGACAATGAGAAGAGCACCACCTGCTTAATTTACAGTACCAGTCAAACTTTTGACTGGTACTGTAAATAAAAAGAAAGAAAGAAAGAAAAGGTAAGGAAAGGTAAAAAGTTTCCCACTTTGACCCAAACTGTTCAATTGACAGATCAAATCTAAATTGGAAAGTTATTAAGTAACATTTTAATTGGGAAATGTGTAACAAAAAAGGGGGAACATACAGATAGCCACACAAAATACACAATCATATACACGTTTTCTCATATAAACACACACACACACACACACACACAGCCTCTTGGCAGATGGTGAACCATGAGGTCGACAGGGCAGTAAAACAAGCCTGTTCTCTTTGTCCACCTACGCAGCACTTTGCACAGTGTGTCTATCAGATGGCGGCTTTTTATCAAGGTGTGGCTGACACTGGCTCCACATAAGCTCTGTTAAATAGGAATATAGTCTGCCCCGCTGCTTATAACTGGGGTGCTGTGGCTGGACTCGCATCACTGCTGAGCACCTTTCTCTCTTATCGCTGCCATTTGCACTTAGACACATTGTGTGTAAATTACTTTACTGACAAGACTGTCTGCTTGCTACTTGTAAATTTAGTCATGTGTGAAATCTGGAGCAACACATACAATAGGTACAGATATGTCACCTGCCGTTTGTGTTTCTTTGATATGAATTATGGGAAATAAGTTGATGTTTATTTGGATTGATAAAGTACATATTACTCAGTTACAAGCAAACCAGAGCCCCAAATCATGGCATTAATGTTCCCTGTTTCATCAGAGACTCAGTTCAGTTCTCGTCTGGCGTGGTGTTTGACTGATGGGCTATAAAAATGTTCCAAATACTCTTAACTCTGCTGGGTGTGAATGCGCACTTAAACTACATTGGTGTTAGGTGTATGCGTCACTCCAGGTTAACTTACTAAATGTGTAATTATACGTTTGCATGGATGCTGGGCCTAAAAGGCAAACCCCTGTCAATTATCATACTGTTGGGAGGAAGAGTGGAGATTATGCATAATTGCCAACCATGGCTGGGCCTGGGTGTTTCCTCCTGAGTCGAATCACTGAGACAGAAAGGTTGTAAGTGGATATGCAGTGCGAGCAGACAAATGCTGCGTTGCTCAACAGCATACCTGCCGCTGGATTTGGCACTAGACAACGAAATTAATGCTAATGTCTGCCATAAAAAGAACTATTCCGAGAATGATTCAGCTGCAGTCTGGAGGCTTTAGGTTTATTCACGTGCTCAGGTTATTTTACTGCTCAGGTTATTTTGTATCTTAAAAGTTTTAAAGGTGAAATTAATTTTCATGTTTTGCGCTAAGATTGGATTATTTCATCCCCCTACTTCAGTTTTCTTACTGAATCTAAAATGTACATAATATAACTTTCCTAATTTGTGTACATAGAGAATTGTCTTGGATGTTGAGCTATAGATATGGGGCAGCAAAAGAAACAGTCAACCAGTATAAAGTGTCAGATGGATACCATTATATCTACATTACAAACATTAACAAATGTTCCTTGTAGAAAACATTATTTTACCTTTCGTGTCACGATATAGTATCCTGGATAATCCATTTTGATTGACACTCTGCTCTTACGTTACCATAGAGTTCACACAACAGAGCCTTACAGGCAGTTAATATTGAATGAGGCCTAACGAAGAGGTGGGGAGGGTGTGGGATACATAATCTTGAGTAGTTAGTTTGTCTTGAGCTGCTGTTGTCGTAAGATTCAATCTACAGGAGGCAGCTGTTGCTAAGAGTCCCATTACCCGGGCAACCGTTGATTGTTTACATTGGTCTAGTGGGATTGCTTACTTGCAGTGTGACAGACTATGGCTGATTTCAGTGGGTTAAACTGCTAACAGTGACAGACCTTGTGATTTCACCTCTGTCAAGTCTGTCCTTCAGTCTGTGGGCTGGATGTTTGTCTGGGCCTGGCAGTTGGACTTCTAGGTTGAGCGCACATGCCAGAAGACGATCAGGCTGAGTAGGTTTCCAATTCTGGCTGTCCATGTGCGTGACGCTGGAGTTGCAGGTAAACCTCATTGCTTCTAAATGTAGCTACAAAAGATCATAGTTCAGCTCCTGTCTTCTAATACTGATTCCACGTTTATTTCTATATTCTTCATGTGACGTCTTCTTTTTAAATACTTTAAGATTTCTCCATTTCTTCTTCGCCAAGTGTTATTTTACATTTGAACAGACAAAAAACTAGCCTAAAAGTCTAAAGCTGCTAGAGGCTGAAATGTTTGTTAAACTAAACAAAACTATTCTAAACAACATACACACACACACACACACACACACACACAAATAGTTCAGTTGTGAGCCTTAACATGCAAGGGTTGTTCTGATAGAACAAGAAGATAAGTATGGGGTCATTCTGTTACAATGGGGCTATGAAGGTGCACATTTCACAGACATTTATTAGATTGTGAGATTTGGACCTTTCACCCTGATGGTGTTGCTAGAAGAAAGGGACCAGCATTCTGGGAACTACAGCTATCCATGGGCCACAGTGCAATGTTTGAAGGTCATGGGGTCACCAAAATCATTAGGAATCATCCTCTGAATGTCATGACCATTAATATCCATGGCAGTTCATACTGCCCTCTGGACATCAATTGAATGAACTGACTTGACTGTGCAGATTTTGTTCTCCTCTCATACATTCATGGTCTCTAATTTGACTACAGTGTCCCTTCGCACCAAGAAAACCACCTCTCCTCCTGCGTTGGAACATTTCTAGCCATCACCATGGATCTGCGAGAGGTCATGTCATCTGATTGCTGGGTGGAGCCCTGCAGTGAGGGCCAGGCAGAGGACACTGGACTGGAGAAGGAACAAGGGGAAGAAGCGGAGAAGGAGGAAGTGGAGGTTGCCTGCGGGGACCATATTGCCATGCAGGACAGGACATCAGAAGGTGGACTGGAGCAGGTCCAGAGGGAGCAGGCGCAGTCTCAGGAAAAGAGAGAGGGGTTTTCCCACATCACTGCCGACCACCAAAGCCGGAATAGAAGATCAGGTGTGTGGAGGGAAACGCGAGACGTCATCACAAAATACAATACAGTACATTTCAACCCTGTAAAATTAAAACACAATTCCCATTCAGATTAATTCTTTCATAGTCTGATAGTAGCACTTCACAAAGTTGTTGTAATCCACGGAAGAAAAATTAACGTACACACGTGACGGAGCTTAAGTTTCTGAGAACGTATGAGTGAGTGTGTGCAGGCATCATTTCAGTGTGTTTGTGGCTGTGAAATATCAGGTGCGTGCCTGGTGGAGCGGTGCCTGCGGAGATCCTTCTCCAGGGGCTTCACCCGCTCCCACCCAGACAGGCACAGCGAGCGGCAGGTAGAAGAGCCCCGGGGGCCTGGGCCTTTTTACTTCTTTGGAGGAGGCAATGGAGCTGAAATGTAAGTAGAGAAATATTACATAAATAATCTGAAAGGTATCAATAAGATGTTGGATTTTAGGTATTTGTCTTCTATAGAGAGATTTGCCTTCGTGCTGCTGTGTATTATGTTTTGGTCCCCTTAGCAGTCGAATCCTAGTTTTACACGTGACCCCTAACCTTTGGATTGTTGTGTGATTAAAGCAGTAGTGTGATTGATTTGATCCGGGACAACTTTTCCTTTAGAGTGAGCAGTTACTGTGAGAGCAGGGGATGGAAGAGGATTTACAACAAGCACAGGGAGGATTTCAAGCTCAAGTGGTGTGAGACCAAATCACCAGCCAACTACTGTAACTTCAGAGAAGGTTCAGTAATCACTATATTAATCACAGGACACAATCTGAATGCTGTATCTTACTGTGAGTTGTAAAACGGTACCACAATGTTTACTATCCCAAGGAAATGCCAAAAGAAACGAAACATTGGATGTCTGTATCTCACAGATATAACTGATGTTTCATTTGTGTTCTCATTTTGCTTTTAGTAGAAAATAGGTTTATTGTCTTCCATTGTCAAAAAGAACATCTTCATGTGTTGGTCCCAGGTGAACAGTTGGTGTACCAGATCCCCAACAACAAGGTGCTCACCAGTAAGATCGGCCTCCTCAGCAGTCTGCGGGAGTACGAGCGAGTCAGCAGCAAAATCAACCACGGCCAAGGACTGAGGTGAGGCGGACCGCTGTATTCCTGCCGTCTCTGTCTGCTGTTCATTTCTTATCCAGACGGACTGTGCGTATTAGAAGCAGACAGACACAACAGCCTGTTTCCTTCACAGAAATCATAGATGTTTCACAAATCTCCTAGCGACCGTCTGGGAGGTTCAATAGAGACCCGGCTGTGATACTATTTAATAAACTCTGATAAATTTCATCAGAAATCAGGCCTCCCATTTGAATCACACAAGCTTGGCATTGAGCATTATGTGCGTCAATAACATAAACTATTTCAGTGGTTAGTTATTGTGTGTTAAATGTTTTACATCCTGATTCTTTGAACTCTATTATGAAAGTTGTCATGCGTGCATACAAAAACAAAGGTTACAAACAGCGCGTCTAGGTTTCAATTCAAATAATTAATCTTTGGACAATAAACTTAAACTTAAGCTGAAAAACTTATTTTGAAGATATATACTGGTACCGTAGAAATATTGTTTTAGCTCAAGTCCAACATACTTACTTCTGGAAATTTGCTGAATCGTACTACAGCGTTATATATTTCTATATGTGTTTGTCTGATGTTCCAGGCAGCCACTGGCTTCCATTCTTTTGGAAAATCAATTTTCAGACATGTAAAACTTCCCAGAGTCGATCCGTCGCAGGGAGTTTTAAGCCATCCTGCGCTCACAGTACAAATGTCTTTCCACTCAGTGACAACGTAAACATGATGATCTTTGTAGTGGATTATCAAACTCCTGTATGTTCTCATACTGTAATTAAATATATTAATAGGAAAACATGGCTGTCTGAAAGGGACTTTTTTATTTATTCAGGCAGTTTAAATAGATATTTCAAGAAGACACAGCCGTTCAGTTGGACTTCCTCCTTGTTGTGTTGCACTTCACAGGGGGCTGAAAATGGAAGAGTTCATTCCCAATACCTTCCGCATGGATGTGAGGGAAGAGAGGGAGGCTTTCTTTGCCCAGCAGGAGGGTAACATGCCCAAGCATCACACCTACATTAACCTCTTAACACTTTAATATCCTGATGCAACATCAACACGACACTGGTCGGACTGGATTAGTGTTTATTTAGTGTGCTTTAGAACAGAATAGTTTGTGCCGCAGTGTTAAGACAACAGTTGCCTTGGTGATTGTTTAATCAAGAGGTTGAGGACATTGGAAAATAATGCACTTCACCTCCCATAAGCCCTGATAAAATCACCAGGGGAACATGCTGTTGCCATAGGGATGAGTCAGCAGAGGGCAGGGCTGAGACACAAACACACGGAGAAACACTCAGCAGGATCTGGATGTAGAGCTGATGCAGCGCTGGACTGGACTGAGACACATGCTTTTAATGTTCAAAGTGAAAAGCATTCATTTTTAGGACTGGATGTGAAACGATCCACTGGTTTCTGGATTGTTTGTTGTAATACAGACACCCAGGATTATGATAGGCGGCGTGTACGGGTTATGACAAACATGGTTATCAGTAAGTATACAGGAGAGAGACCGACAGCTGGTTCAGATCTCTGGGTGACGGATGAATCTGTGGAAAAGAATAGAACAGATAAGAAAACTGACAACACACTCATTCACTCACTGTCTTCCTGTCCTATTCTACTCTTTAGTGACTTGTAAATTGAGATTTTGGGCACTCATTGGGTCATTATTTTGCATCATCACTGACAGTTGTATTTTCACAACTTGAGTTGTATTGAGACTTGTTGCATTACCTCAAAGTGAGAATACTCCATTACAATAAAAAGTGTTTTAGCTGCAGAAGATGCAGCCCAAAGTGCTTCACAGCGAGGATAAAGCAGCACAGACAAAAAAAGGAAAAAATAAAATAAAAAAGGCAATAATAAATACAAATTTTCAATACTAAAAATTACAGCGATAACACAATATAATGTTTAAAAAATAAGTAAACACGGGATAAAATTGGTTTGAAAGCCAACAATGCATCATTTTGTATAGGTTGATCATGTGCTCATTTTCAGAGGAGCTACATAAATAGAGTAAAAGGAAAGTTTCTCTCCACAACTCAGTAGTTAAGAAACAATAGAGAGCAGTTTAAACCTGAGAAGTCTCTTTCACAACATCTCTAAAGCGAGTAGGACTCATAAGTCATACCTGTGTATGTCATACGTTTGTTGATTTACCTGATGTGCCTTTACGACTGTTGCCAGGTGTGAGCAACAATGAGAGTCATATGTGGATCTGTAAGCCCACGGGTCTGAACCAGGGCAAAGGGATCTTCCTGCTGAAGAGCCAGGAGGACGTAGCCGCTTTAAGACTGAAGCTGCAGCACGCGGAAGACAGCCAGGCCAACAGGAAGATGCACCAACACCAGCCTCAGGCGCGCATTGTCCAAGAGTGGGTGAACACACGTAACTACTGGGTCGTTAAAAATGAATACCATGATACATTTTATGTCTCCAAAAAGGCAACTTTCATGGAAGTAGGAAAATAACATGCGGACTTCTGCCTGATGAGCATGAGTTTGAGGTTTTTAGGGCGTTGGGAGAAGTTACAGAGCCGTAGAGAGGCATCTGATCCTTCAGTTGTTAAAAACTTTCAAATCTCTAAAAGAAATTTCAGGTATGAGGTTTTTATTTCAAAAAGTAACATACCTGAAATGACTAAGTGTTACTTTGCTAGGTAGCTGAAACCTTGAGCTTGTGTCCGAACCACAGTGCTTCCAATCAGCTTCCTATGAGGAACTACTTGCAGCCACTGGTGTTTAGACGTGACGACGACAAGCGACTGTTCGTTCGCAAACAACAATTGCAGCACCTAAAGAGAGGTTATGATCCGTTATATCAGAACTGGAGAGTAGTTTTTTAGATTGAAAGAAGACGAAAAAAGACCAGTGAATGCTTTTCTTGATGCAGAAGATGTTTTTGTTCTTCTCCCGGCTGCCCCGTGATAGATATACGTGCCTCAGATAGAATAAGTGATAGGATGTCTTCAAAACAACATACTAAAAGTTGGTAAATTACTATGTCACCTGACGCTTCTTTCAGTAAGTCTGTGTGTACATTTTGTCCTGGTATTTGTCTGTTGTACTTGTCAACATTTCCTTCTTCAACAATACTCTCCATGGAAACGTGGATGTTGAAATTGTCCTGAATGTTAACCGACATTTTGCCTTCAGGTACATTCAGAGTCCGCTGCTCCTGCGAGGGAAAAAGTTTGACGTGCGCTCTTACCTTCTGATTGCCTGCACTGCGCCTTACATGGTCTTCTTTCGCCATGGATATGTGCGACTGACCTGCGACCTCTATGACCCCAGCTCCAACAACCTCTCTGCCCACCTGACCAATCAGGTACGCCTTAATGCTGCACAGACAGTTTAACTGTTAGCTTCACAAGTTTTCACGTGTCTCAAAACAAAAGTCAAGTGCCCGTATGAGCACCGAAACAGGTTTTGTTGCTGTAATTATCCTCTTGCCCTTTAGAAACCTATCTAATGCGCTTTCACTGTAAGTGATCAAAAGCAGGAGTCCTCATGCAAAAATATACTCCAATGTTTAATTGAAGTTAATGAGGCTTCAGCAGTCTGAGTGAATATCTTTCAAACCTACTTTTACTACAAAGTGATCTGTTTGTGTTTCCCTGTTGAGCTGCAGTGGAGGGATAGAAACACAAAGAGCCAATGTTCATTTCGCTCTCATTCATTCACCAGCTTGATACAAAATCTACGTTTTTGGGCTTCCAATCTGCTTCCAGAATATTTCATGTGCATGTTTGATTTAACTAAATCATCATACGAGAGATATTTGCATCCCACCCTTCTTCACACGACTCTCATCATTTCCAGAGCGGTTGAGTAGATCAACATTACCTGCAGCACTAACTGTCTCTCTGCTCGTGCTGACTGCTTCACGTGTCTCCGCTCCCCCTGCTGGCCGTCTCCAGTACATGCAGAAGAAGCACCCTTTGTACAGCCAGCTAAAGGAGGACACTGTGTGGTCCATGGAGAGCTTCAACGCCTACGTCAACGACAGGTTTCGGGTTGCCAAGGGTCTGCCCAGGGACTGGGTGCTGGGCACCTTTGCAGTGAGTGCTGCTGTATTTTGTAGCTCTCAGGGACCAATTACCAATATAATGATAGCTGTTGGCGCTTACAGCTAATTGAGGTTGGGGTGAGGCGTGGATGATGTCATTCCAGTCTGAGGATACATCCTGTTATTACTAAAATGAAATATCGTGCTGCTTGGTGGTTGTTTTTCTCCATACGGCCTTACAGTAAAACAAATATTTAAAATGTATTTTTATAATTGTTTGCCCAGTAACACAAGTAACACACACTGAAGTAGATACAGCAAACCACAGTGTGGCTGTTTGGTTTGGCAGAAACCTGTTATTTCTTTTCTTTTCTGAAAAAATCTAATCTGATATTAAATCCACTCTGTAGAAATGGAAATAAATAAATCCATCTTTCTGTCTTATAGAAATCCAAGTGCACGTTCTCAGACGGTGTTAGGAAAAGCTGCAGCTCTTTAAAATGAGTGACGGGTTGACTGACAGGTTGTTTTCCTTTCAGAAGCGCATGCAGCAGATCATGACGCAGTGTTTCTTTGCAGTCAAATCCAAGTTAGACTGCCGAGTGGGCTTCTTTGACTTGATTGGCTGCGACTTCATGGTGGACGAGGACTTCAAGGTGAGTGAGATATCTGTGTCAGTGTTCAACGTGAACTATTATGTATGTTTCTGGACTCATCGTGTCTTCATGTGTTCCTTAAAAGGTGTGGCTGCTGGAGATGAACTGTAATCCAGCTCTCCATACGAACTGTGAAGCGCTGAAGGAGGTGATACCCGCCGCTGTTGTGGAGACACTGGGTGAGCTCTCATTGTTACCAGCTGATCGCATCTATACAGATATGAAAACTTAAGTTTAACACATTCAAGCAAAAAGTTCTCACCTCATGTCACTGTATGCATGGTACGGTCACAGTTCCCCTTTATCAAATGTGTGACTCAGCTAATTTGTTTGCTCGGCAGGCTGATGTGTGATACTACCCAACATGTTTTTATCTGCCCTCGCTCCTTCATGCTCTTCTCTAGATTTGACTCTTGAGATCTTCAACAAGTGTCGTCTCAGGCAGAAGATTCTGCCTTTGGCCAGTCAGAGGGAGTTTGTGCTGCTGTACAGTGGAGCTTTTCCTCCTTATTCTGTGCTTTCCTGCAGCAAGAGCAACACAAACAGTGACTTCAACCAGAAAAGCACAAAAAAGACCCAAAGGACTGAACCCGGAAGATGTAAGTCAGGGGCAGAGGCCAAAACTGTGCCCTCAGCATCCCCTGATGATCATTCTGGCAATGTCTCAGCGAGCAGTGAAGGAAGAGGAAGTTCAAAGTCTGGCCACCGTTCTACCTCCACCTCCACCACCACCTCACCTCTCCATCAAAGCCCTCCGTCAGTGCATGGACCTTCGCATTTGCACAACAGAAGCTTACAAACTGTTCGGAGCAAGAACCCCAGGCCTCGGGTCGAACTCAAGCTGAGCAAATGCACATTGCATCATAATTTGAAGGCTGCGTGTGACGTGAAGCACTCCAAGACTCCGCAGAAGACGAGGACAATCATGTCGCTGTCGTCGCCAGCGCAGGGCGAAGGGATCTCCGCCTGCGGCTCTCCAGAGGCAACGCTGCCTCCTCGCGCTGAACCTCCTGCGTGTGAGAACAAATGTGAAGAGGAACCCGTGGAAGAAGCTCTTAGAGAGGACACAGAGAGCTTAGCTCATGAGACAAAAGAGAACGCGTGACGCATTATATGCAAACAGCTGGAACCTAAGAAATCTACACGTCGGACATCTGGTGCTCTTTTAACTCAGAGAAATGCTTATAAATGTTTATCGTGACAATAAAGAATCTATTTATCACTTGAATAACGACAACTGGGTTCATTTTACTGTTGGTCCGAAGGAATATGTTGTAAATGGTGCCTTTGATGTCAATTTAAAAAATGTTGTGTATAACAGCGGTGGATTTAAATATTCTGTAACAGCTGTGACAAATGGATAATACACTACAGTTGCGTCACTCTACAGAAACAAGGGAACAGCTCCAGCCCTGTGGAAAGCCAGAAACACTCAGACGTGATTGTGTACAAACCTCCCAGCGTCTCACTGCACTTCTAACCAGGAAGCTCAACACAAGGCTTTGACTGCAGCCCTTCACCTCTACGTTTCATAACACAATAATTATCTCACCTGCCCATTCACATTCAGACTCCGTGCATGAAAACACAGGCGGGCACGGTCCCATCTTTCCCAACAGGATGCTTGCTTCATCCACATGCCTCTCAACAAGGAGGCTGAGTGCCTCCCAGAGCCTGACTTCTCAACACAAAGAGGTGTAATATCTGGAGGAGCCGGTTTATGTATTTCTTTTTCCTATAAATGGCCAGCTGTCATTTGAATGATTTTAATTCGTCATGCTGACGCGTCAGCAGGTTTCCAGTGTTCAGAGGGTAGAACAACCAAAGTGAGGAAGCCGCTCAGTTCTCTGCAGACAGCCACCTGACAGGAAGGAAGGAACAACTACGCTGCAACTCGATAAAAACTTCTTGCCACTTTTATCTTCAATTCCTCCTCAGAAGCACCTTTGTTCTCTGTGGAAATATACACTACACACTGGCAAAAAGGGGGAACTAGAGCTTAGAAGCCACCCGTCCCTCCCTCCCCTTCTCCAGCGCACAATATCCTCTTTTGGACCCAACCTGCCCCCGTTTTTATGTTATCTCGTCGGTGTTAGTGTGACACACACACGCACAGTGGGGATGATTGTCTGGGCAGATGGTGCTCAGTGCGTGGACTAGAAGCTGAGACAAGGAGGAGAGGGACAGACTCTTGGTCCATCATGGGATGCTGCAGTGTGACCCAGAGGAATACTGGAGTGGACGAGGTGGGCCCTGATGAGATCGAGCTCCTGGAACTCTCTGGAGACAATTTAGGGTAAGACACAAATTCAAGTTCAGAGTTTAGAGCTGAGAGCTGTTCAAATATAGAAAAGTACTGGTGGGGAATTTAGCATTATGTTAGTTGTGACTGTGCTTTGATCCCTCAACTAAATATTACTGCGGTAATAAGAACTACAGGGATAAAAGCATTACCTCATCCAAAATGTAAATGAAGTCATCTTCCTTGTGCTTATCGTCACAGCTTTAGAGACGGTGCCTTTTAGGTTTGTTTAAATTTGGTTTTGTGTTTCATGAGTTCTGGAGCAGGAAGCGGTGACATATTAAGCAGCTCCTCATTCAACCTCTGTGGTTATCTGTGACATATGAGCTGAAAATGTCAACTTAAAGAGGAGGTAGCCTCCTGTGCGATGTTTTTCAAAGCTGCAGGGGATTCGGTGATGCCATTTCCAGGATGCACACACACTGTATGTTTGTTTTCACAGAGAAACAGGATGTGCTTTTACACAGAAAACATCCAGGTAACGTAGTGAAGAAAAGATTCAGTCATAAACCCTTTAACCACGATGAAAACACCTGCAGAACAACAGATTACATCCGTATGGTTTTCACCCATCGGCACCCAGCAAAACAACAAGGCAGGGGAACTAATTGGCTCCTATTTACTAAACATAAACTTGGGAACTCGGTGATGCTGCACTGACGTGATTAGCAGATTACTGTAAGACAATGGCTGAAGCATGGAGGGGTTTAACACAGAGTGAGGGCGGGACAAATCCCCACTCATTCTAAGGCTGAGGGATTAGCAGAGGCTAATCACAACAGTGGCTACCAGCCCTTGTGTGTGGCTCATCTTTATATTTTACAACACAGACAAAAATGTGTGTTATAAAGATGCACATACTCATTCAGTGTCTCACATACAACAGCATTTACAGCCAGCTAGTTCAAAGACCAATCTATGGACTTGCAGTGCACTGAATTATCTCAGTCCATAGTCTGGCCTTCATAAAGAATCTGCACAACTCAACAAGAAAATACATACAAAACTCAATGACAAGCACCAGATCATCCACGACTGCCTCTTCCTCTTTGAAAGCTGTTTCATCTTGAGGTTCAAACTGATGATCGGTTTTGAGTTCCACATATTGATCTCCCAAACAGAGAACGGCATCTGTCCAAAGGGGGATTTAGCAAACGGCACCCAACAGTTACCCCGAGTGGTACCGCCACGTCACCGAGCTTCCTAATTTAGGCATTTATGGATGGGTTTGATATTAGCAAATATAATGAAATAATCCAAACTTCACACATGTAGTTTCTTTAGAGTGTTCAAATGTCTAATTCTAACATTAGAGTTTCATGCGTATATATATTTATTGTGAGTAGCTCCTCTGCTTCCTCTGTGCGTTACATTGCGTCAACATCACACTCGGAAATCAACCATTCTTTCGATGCATACTGACTTCATTTAGCCCCTTTTTCTGTGTACATCCACTCAGTGCACCGTGCAAATCTGCTTACAATAAGTTAGTGGTACACACTAACGTAAATAAGTGGGACAAAGGCTACAAAATATGGTGGGAAAATGGTCAGCAGGTGGGTCTGTCTCTGCTCCGACTACTCTAATCTGATTATGTCTGGCTGCTGCTGGGCTGCAGGGGGGTCAAGACAAGTCATTTCAATTGTGATATGTCTTATCGCTCATAATCACAGCTTTGGGCAGTTCAGTGTTAGTTTAGTGCGGCACCAACCTCAACAGGAACTTTTAATATTGACAGTGCGCAGAAGCCACCAGAAACTGAACCCACATCCGTGCCACAACGATGCCACAAAGCTAACGTTGGCTGCTGCTGTGTGACAATGCTGTTTGAGGAAACGTGTTAATTAACGTGTGTTTTTCAGGGTGTGGAGTCTGGGAGAAACCAGGCTTCAGCTGTCAGTGAGGAACAGCAGGGATGAGCAGCAGCTGCCGCTGCCGCCGCGCTGCCCTTCAATACGTGTGGATCAAGAGGTCACCATTGTGTGTCTGTGTGTGTCTGTGTGTGGCGGAGGACAGTCTTTGTCAGAACATCGCATGTCGCTCACTTTGTTCAAGCAGAGTGTGGCGAGATGAATACAAACAGTTTCCACTCAGTGCTGTTATTTGTGTTGAGGCCAGACACACTCTGTATACACACCGCAGGAATTTCCATGACAAAAGTGTGAGATTGTGCGTTCCCTGTTTGGTGTGATTCAAACTTTACAGGAAATGAAGGAGGGAGGAAAGACTTGAGTCTAAATATGAAGCATCCAAACCCCCGCAGGATGAGGCAAGACAGTCCTCACTCATTAGAAGAACAGACTCTTTTCATTTGAGATATCAAATTCCTCTGAATTGCGCAACATCAATGACTAGAGGCTTGCAACACAGAAACATACTCTGTGATGCAAGATTCATCGTTCTGTAAAACATGCCGTCACAAACAAATACTGATGGAGGCAGTGATGTGAGAGGGCACAAAAACATCAACATTTAGTGACATAAAGGGTTAATTACACACAAAAAGCTGCAAAATATTTAAATCCACAAGTTATAATCAGCAGATCCGGGCTGATTGAGTTTTGTCTCTGTAGGTGGTGCTGTGGGGCAGGAGCAGAGACGAGTTGCACCACAGGATTTACTCCCAGCAGCCCATCAGGGACTGGGAGGGCCAACCTGCCCACACGTACGGAGAGATCATCCATTCGTCCCTGGTGTCTCTCTACAACAGCTACACACAGGTAACACGGCACCGCCCCCGGGGACCAGCTGGGAGTCAGGAGGTGTGGCTCCATCATGACATCACCTCAAAGGGGCATATTCCAAAACACAAACGTAACAAAAAGTCATGCATTAATCCCGGAGTCGGCGGTTCGATCGCAGGCTCCTCCTGTCCCCGGGCGCCTTCATGGCAGCTCAGTCGCCACTGGTGTGTGAACGTGTGTGTGAACGTGTGTGTGTGTGTGTGTGAGCGCTCTGGGCAACGATAAGGTTGAAAAGTGGTTTGTGAGTGACGTCCATTTACCATTTAGTTTTGTGAAAATGAAAAGACATGAACAGGCAGATGATGGAGCATCTGATCCAAACAGTTTGAGAACTGAACACTAAGAATTAAAAGGAGTGAATGCTGCGGCCTGTGCTGCTTGTTGGGTGTTGAAACTGTGACACTTATTTTTGTCTTGTCCCCACAGGAAACCACCGAACACTTCCTGGTTTTGTTCTCTTTCCACCTGCTGATCCTCTCCCCGGACCACTCTCGACAAGACTTCACTTATGAGGTTTTCTTTTACTTTCACTTTACTAAAGACACTTGCTAAATGTTTGTAAGTGTCGGTTACATTTCAGACTCGTTAACAGAAGAAACTCAGAAAGAACCGAGGTCCTGAACATGAACACAGAACATAACACATATTTAACAAAGACTAAAGTGAATTCATTCTTGTGCAGCTGTCACTATATTTTTATAGTGAAAAAAGATCAAATGTATGTGCATGTGTAACGTGAAAGTTGTCATCATAGTGATGAACCCCGTGTGCCTTTAATCTGCAGTTTTTCTGCGATGCATAAACCCTTTATATCCACCATCCAGCAAAGGCTATGAATTTGGCGGACATGTTTTATGTTGACGTAATGATTTATGTTGGGTTGTGGGCGTAACAAGGACCGATACTGCAGGATAACGTCGAGCAGTGTTGGTGTTGTTGTTGGGGAAGTCCTCCATAATAATCTCTTTGGAGGAACCTGAAGCACAAAGACGATGATTTTAGTTTCTTCTTAAACGTTGTGTCCTCTTACCACACAGGGCATCCTTCCCCTTTCTGGACTCACCTTGCAAGCCGTCTCACTGGCCGCCCATGACTCGTCACATTCGCCACACATGTTTGAGATCAGAGGTGAGTCAGCGGAAGTGACCAGGTCCAGCTGAGACACGGCCACACGGTGTGAAGTACTGAGCGTGATTTACTGTTCCCTCTTTCGTCCAGGTCCAATGGTGGACTCCAAGGTGTTCATGTGCGCCAGTGCTGCAGAGTTACAGAGATGGATGCAACACATAGAAGACAGGAGATACAAGTCAATAACACAACCCATGAGCCCCTTCCACTGCGCTCTCCCCTATCTTGTAAGGACTTTCTGCTTTACGTCTGCTTACAGCTGCACACGAAGAAGCAGTCTGGCTAACTTGTGATTAATACGTTCATCACATATAGTATTTATAACTATTTCCCTAGTTACCCTGTGATGAGCACTGGAAAAGAGAAGAACTGAAAAAGTACTTACTACAAGCTCCGATATGGCAGTGGGAGGGCTCGCCGATACAGCACATGGGTCAGCCGGGATACATGTCTGTCGTCCACATCATCAACACGCAGAGACAGGTGACAAAAACTCTCTCGCTCTATTATTATCTGAAAGTTATCCGTTCTTTAGCAGTTTGACATCTGAATTAAAGTCAGCACTCCCCAAAAAAGACCACAGAAGACTTGTGTGTACTTCTTTTTGTATATTTTATTATTATCAGGATCATAAAATCTGTAAAATAATTGTTTTCTGGAATCACAACAAAAAGACCTGTTTGAAAATATTTCTGTGTTAAATGTTGGACAGGCAGCTGGACGACTCACATGTCCAGATCATGGATTGGTTGTTTTCTAGTGAAATAACAAGCTTGTTTTGTTCAAATCCCAAAATAAATGTCTTATATTGTGTCTGCGACGGAGGCGTCACAGGGACAAAACAGCATTAACGAAACTTTGAATTTGATAGTATGCTCTCAAATGACTTCATCCAGGCACATTAATGAAGTAATTATGACAAAATGTAGTTTGACTGGTTAAAACAAGTGTCCTTGTGACACCTGCCAGGCTGCACAGAGAGCTAAACGTGTTGCTGATATTACTCATGTCCTCTCTGGCCTTCCTTCCTTCCTCACCTCTTGATGCCAGCTGAACCGTCTCTTACGAGAACACGTCTTATTGTCAGTATCTGAAAATCTAGACCACATTTCCCATGAGGCCGGTTACCATCTGCTGCAAAGAGATAGCATCTTAATAACTCCACTGAAGTGGGTAAACATGAGGCAGGTTTCAGAAACTGTACTAGCATCTCATATTCATATAGAAGTTATTTATTTATGTTAGATGATAATGCAGGTGTCAACTTGGGTCTTATTTTTGTCACTTGGATCCATTCTAATTATATTGTACTCACCAGGTTGTGTAGGAACATGGCGACATCGCTGCACGGCCAGTTTGATGTAAAAACTCCTCATTGCACAGAAAATCCTGCTGTTTCTCCCGAATCCTTTCGATCTAACCTGGGAGCTTGTTTACGACCTGTACGATCGTCTGACGTCTTGTGTTGCTTTCCCCCTCGGACTTTATAGCAGTTAACTGGGAGAGTACAATGTTATTATTGCTAATGATGGACAAAATTACAGAAATAAGTCACATTAAGTCGGGCATTATTCTTTAGAATGCCATATGTGACTTCGCTAAATATCCTTAGTGTCGAGCTACGTTCAGACAGCAGGCAGAAAAGTGGCCCAATAACAGTGTGTGTGTGTGTGTGTGTGTGTATATATATATATATATATATATATATATATATATATACACTACCGTTCAAAAGTTTGGGGTCACATTGAAATGTCCTTATTTTTGAAGGAAAAGCACTGTACTTTTCAATGAA
>JAVQJL010020166.1:0-10623 GCA_036024295.1 Nannoperca obscura | reverse complement strand
GTGTGTGTGTGTGTGTGTGAGAGAGAGAGAGAGAGAGAGAGAGAGAGAGAGAGAGAGAGAGAGAGAGAGAGAGAGAGAGAGAGAGGAAGATAGGACAAACAGCCCTGTGAGAGTAGGATGGACATGCTCAATTTGCAGGGAGATCTTGGATACAGTTTCCTTCCTTCTTTTTGCTTTTTACCCCCCACATGACTCAATGCACTTTCCACAAACTCTATCAGCACACTGGAAGCATGACCGTAAGTCACGACATAGTGATGGTATGTTTGGTTTCATAATTACAGTTTACAATTTAAGTCATGAAAATGCTGCTATAGCAACGAGGTCAAAGGATAAATTTGTTGTGGATTCAGGGAACATTTTTAATGTAAGTGACATCACACCCAGATGTGTGATAATGTAATGTGTGTGCCATTGCCATGTGTGTGTGTAGACGTGTCTGTCTGTGTGTGTTTGTGACAGACAGGTTAAATGGTGAAGAAGGGGGGTTTTCTTTGAGAGGAAACAAAGGTTAGAAAAGAGGAAGTATCTCCTTATTTTTATTGTGGCAGCAGCCAGAAGATAGCTGCCCAGCTGCAGTGTTGAAAGATAAATGGCTCAAAACACACACACATTTCCACACACACCCACAGAACTCCCCAGCTGTTTCTCCGTTGCGATCGATAGCTGCTTTGATGCTTGGGAGTGTAGGGGTGATTGTGGTGAGGCGGGGGCGTTTGGGTACAGGGCTACACGGCCCATGGGACCCCTGGGTGTCAGGGGTACTTTGATCCTCGTTACACCCCTACATGTAGAGTCCCGGTCTCTGGAGGGGGTACCATATCCCCTCCGCCCACCCTCCTCACACCAAGTTACCCCCAGACTGCCCCCCTTAGCCCTTGCCTCTGCACCAGTTCCAGTGCTGATCCACAGGGACAGGTGAACCAGATACCAGGCCTGGGGAAACACGGACGCTTTCACAGTTGAACTGCATGGATTATTATAGAGGTGGAACACAGTTGTGCATACTTTTAAAGTAATAGCTTGACGTTTTGGAATGTACCCTATTTGCTTTCTTGCTGAGAGTTAGATGAGAAGATTGGTACCACTCACGTCTCTATGCTAAACACAAGGCTACAACCATTAGCTGCTTAGCGTAGCTTAGTTTTGCTTTAATACTGGAAACAAGGGGAAACAGCTAGCCTGGCTCAGTCTGAAGATATCAAGATCCACCTACCAGCACCTCTAAAACGCATTAATTAACATGTTATAGGTCTGTTATAGCTATGTCCCTGGCAGGTACTGGCCTATAAAAATGAAAAGTAGAGGTTGTATGTGGGGTTTGTTCCTTTCTGAAGTCTTGTCATAACTACGACCAGCCAAAACTTCCAAGGTAACTGTTTCCCCTGTATCTATGCTAAGCTAAGCTAACTGGCTGGCTGTAGCTTCATATTTAATGTGCATTTAGCAAGACCGGAAATAAGTGCATTGCCAAAAATGGCTATTCCTTTAAGTTTGCATAGTTAAGTATATTTCCATGTATTATCATTCTTGGCTTATGTTTTTGAAGACTGATATCAATATTGCATAGATGGAAGCTGCTGTAAATTGACAATTATCATGCAAAGAGCAACATTTTGGGTGTTCTAGCTTAAATCTTTAGCAATGCTAGATAAAACGAGCAACATGGGACACAAAGTAATATGGCTAATGCTGCTATGATTATTATGATTATTATAAGATATTATGCCATGGCCACAGAAATTATTATAATGGGCTATAATCATATGTATGGCCTTAAACAAAGATATGTGGAAAAGACAATGAATGTAACTATGAGTTACACTGACAAAAACATTTCATGATATATGAAGTTTTATATGTTTTCCTTTGGTAAGTGACCATGGTATAACCTCAATAATACACTGAGATTTCTTTAAATAACAACAAACTTGGCTTTGTGTCCAAGTGTGCTTTGCCTTGTATGTTATTTTATCATATCAGAACCTCTTGGAGTGAACTATTGGTTACTTCATGCAAACAAATTAATACAAATATAATTTTGCTTTACAATTATTTCTCAGTGAAGAGCTAACACTGATTTTTTAAACCTTAAACCTCATTCTAAAATGTCACATATACACATTTCTGCAACTGCATCCTAAAGCAGAGATATTTTGTGTGTGCACATGTGTAAAGACATGCATATAAGCCTATGGATAACCACACATATAAATATGCACCCACATGGTAATTCAGTATTTGCGTGCCTGAGCATAATCAGATTTATGAATCTTCGATTTATACAGAGTTGAAAGGTGTTTAGGTTGAATCTAAAGAGGAATGACACCATAACCACAGCGCAAAAGAAAAGAAACTGACACAAAGGGGTGTAGAAAAAAAGCGAGAGAAGGAAGGTAAAAAATAAATAAATTGGTCTGTGTTTGTGGGCTTGTGGTTTCAACGACAGTCAAGGCCAATGGATGTTTCAGAAGATAAAGGGGGAGATGAAGCGGGCATAGACAGAGAGAGATACACAGGGAGGGATTGAGAGAGAGAGAGAGCGAGAGAAAGGAAAGCAGAAAGAGGAAGAGAAACACAGTTCAGCATGAAGAGGACAGAAGAATGAACAGTGCGTCCATTGTCCATGTGGCCTGGTTAACATTTTAATGAAGGAGCCACATCCAGAGTCCTCCCACAAACTACACACTGATTCACACAATGATTAACACTCGGCAAATACGCTGAGACAATACCGCAGCTAACTGCAAACTCATTGACATGAACACATACAGACATACTGTGGACACATGCCAATAAAACAGTCATTCACACAAACCCATACCTGCAAACACACACACACACACACAGCCCTGTGGATGAATATTTGAAGGAAAAAGCTGGTTTTTCAGAAGTTATTTTTGTAGATTTGGAAATACTTTTTTGATTTTATGGATTATCCAACAGGGCAAGAAACACAAGCATTTAAATCAGAATGGCTGTAAACCAGATTATCTGTTATCTACAATGGCATTCAGCTGTGCCCTCTACATGTGATAATACAACTGTATTACAGAAATTGGATAGTAACGTTTTTTTTGTTTCAAAGTCTGATTAACTAGATGTTATGGTTGCATGAATATACATTTAAGGTACATACTTTGGAGGTCAGTTGGTTTGCTATATGACTTTTATTATTTTGTTTCTCGCACAATCATTGTTTTTACTGTATTGATCGTTGTCACTTAGTTACAAAAAAGTAGCCTAGCGACACCTTCTGCTGCTTGTCTCGCAGGTCGCAGCAGTCCCTTGAGAGTCTCAGTAACACTTTAGGTCATAATTTCATCACGTGCCTTTGTTTGCTTCTATTTGCTTGTTGTCTCCTGTCATTTATAATAACAATTTATATGTGATGATCAAGGCTATGAGTCTGAAGATTTTTAGTTTAGGTACCTTGAAAGTGCTTGAAAAATACCTGAATTTTACTCTTAACCCTTGTGCTACCCTGTGGAGAAGACACTGGGTCAAGACAATGGGCCACTGGGTCAATATGACCCGGCAAGGTAGCACAAGGGTTAAAAAGCTGTATGATCCCTGCACATTGTAACTATGGCTAACCTGTCTGGTTAAAACCTTTCTAATCAACTGACTGCATGTCTTTCTTTCCTCATCAGGCTCCTTTTGTAGCGAAGTTGCCTTGTTCACAGATCTCAGCAATTAAATTGCACGATGTTGTTTAAATCTAAAATTAGACCCAGATTTCATGAAAATGGAACTTCCCTTCAAACACAACTGCTGTTGCACACATAACACAAGCGAAAATGAAATTATAGACACATGTTCACACACACTCATGCAATTGATGGACCTAACAAGTTGCAGTAGACTTGTGAATAAGTAAATATGAATGTTTTCGGGTTTTTTCTATTCCAAGAAATGTCATTTTATATGATGAATAGGTAGTTTTGAAATGACCTCAAAGATTGTGGCGAAACAACCATAAAGACTAACATCAGGATTGAACTCGAGCCATCTGCCGCAAACCCACCACCCATACTGCTCAGTGCACAGGAAGTGAAAGATTCCTAAACCGTTCAAATGCAGAATGACGAATGACGAAAGAATGACACTTTTGAATGAACACAAAAGGACACCACCCCCCTCCTCTTCTCCACACACACACACATTATCCAACTCATGTAGCTCTGCAAGACATACACTGAAGGGGCGACTTAGGATTTGTTGTCAAACAAGATGCAAATGTTTTTGAGAGGACTTTGCAAAAACACGTACGTATGTCGGCAAAAGTTCAACAAGCCTTCTGCTGCCACTGTGTCGAATGCTCTCTTTCTCTCACACTCTTTCCTTTCACTCCATATCTTCTCATTTTCTTTCTTTCTTTTTATCTTTCTCTCTCTCACAACATAATGTCTTCCGCAGCTGTCTCTCCAGGCCAGGCGGTGTAAGGGTGATATGATGAAGAGGGTGAAAGAGAAGGGAAAGAGGAGGAGTAGGAGGAGGAGGAGGAGGGTTAATCTTGGGGGTCACCGCCAGTGGAGTTGGATTCCTTCACACCAGTTGTTGAAAGCTTCCTCTGCACGCATGGGAACATTTGTGCATGCAAACACACACTAAAGAGGCTACACTTAGTGTTTCCTGTCAGCCCCAAATACTACAGCCTCTGTATTGTGGTGGTTGTGTGTTGTGGTGAGGTGGGTGGGGTGTGTCGTGACCAGGTGTGTTTGATCACACACACACACACACACACACACACACACACCTTGTCCCACCACAGGCCCTACCTCGATAGTCAAACACAGCCGAGGAGATCTGAATAAAGAGAGGAGGCAGGAGGCTGTACCTTTTTCCCCAGAAAGAGATACAGCAGTAGGTGAGTGGTGGGACTTTCCAAATCGAGTATCCCACTGAAGAGAGCAAGCATAATGGAATTAAACGCTCCCCCAAATCCCCCAATCACATCTCTGAAACCACGGTGCCTTTTTAACAGTTTGGTCCCCTTTTCTTTATTCAACCCCTTCCACCACGGCCAGTTAAATTAGTGATTCTCAGAGCCCTTTAAAAGCTCATTTTACTACTGAACAAGAGGGGCTACAGTTTCAAAACAAGGCAGTGAGGAGGGTACATGGGTAAGAAGGTGTAACATAAGCCTGGAGCCAGTTACACTTGTTTTACATTAGAATCCCAGTGTTATAACTGTATTATCATCCTTGTCGGATTACTGCACAGTGGTGTGACCGTGAGTGTGACATTTGCAACACTTTGAAGTCTCCACAGTTTGAAGCAGAGTGCATGGGACTGTCGTTAGAAGTCGTCAATTAAAGGGTTTGTAGGGTGGTGTCTCTTTTTAGGCTTTACGAATCCAAAACAAAAGAGAAAAAGTGTAAGGAATGGATTAAACAGTGTCTTTATCTGCTCTGTCTAGTGTACTACCTTCAGCAAAGGAGCGTCACAGTACTTCCAAAGGTACATTATTTTGATACAGGTTATGTATAAAACCCCTGTTCACAACTACATCCACTGTGGAGTATTTAGCTATTTAGTGTGACTGCTGATTCATTTGACATGATATTGCCTTTTTATGATGACCCTGCCTTCGAGTGTGGCTGTTTGGAACATCGATAAACACTTCTGATGTCCAACGTGGTCAGACAACACGTCAAACAAATGAGTTCTGATCGAGTACCCAGGCAGCAACCTCAGACATCATTACCAGAGATAGTGTTATGTTTGCCAATGAAATCACGTAGCAGAACAAAAAAAATACAAACATGTATGTTCATTGAAATCCAGGTTTATCAAAACATGTTGAAGGCACAAAGAGGCTCTTTTGGACTTTGGATCAGTTTTGGACAAAAGTCCCCAGTGGTTAGACTTTCAGACCTTTGATCAGTTCAAAACATTTTTTTTTGATCAGTTTGAAACAAGATGAATAGCATAAGACGATTCAACCCTGATTGCAATACTGAAGTACTCTCAACGCTCTAAAGCAGCGGTCCCCAACCTTGTTTGCGCCACAGACCTGTTTAATGTCAGACCATATTTTCACGGACCGGCCTTTAAGGTGTGGCAGATAAATACACAAAATAAAATGATACGACCGGCATAAAAACTGTGTTTTTTTCTAAATATAATAATAAACGTGAATCCACTGTGTACTTGTATACATCTTTATTAGCAGCGTCCTCGTAACATTACTCATTTTGCTAGCTTGTTGGTTTAATTTTAGCGGCAGCGTATCACGTGACCGAGACAAGTGTCAAGAGTGAGTCATAGACGGATGTAACAGAGGGAATCTGGTCATTTTTCTAAATAAAACATCGTTCAGACTCAGATAATAAATCAAATGGAAATAATGTAAGTTATTTATTCTTTCTGTGCGGCCCGGTACCAAATGACCCACGGACCGGTACTGGTCCACGGCTCAGTGGTTGGGGACCGCTGCTCTAAAGGCTCCTGCTTCCTTCTTCCCTATAGCAACAATAATTGCGGCTCATGGATACCGTCGTATTCAACCATCCAAACTGAAGGACAAAGCAAGATTTCTCTGGAATAAAGACAAAACATGTATAACTGATGGCTAGAAACAGAACCCCTGTTGGGGATATTGTTAAAACTACATTTCTATCTACACTGTTACTGCTGTCACATTGATATGGTCACACCATTCAGTATTAGAATTCCTATTGCATTACTGTAACTACATTATATAGTCACTATAAAAGTTTAACTGCTGTACCAGCTAGCAATTATTGGTTCCAGGACCGCTCCCCTAAAATTCCTATCGGGTTATGAGAATATTTTTTTAAATGTTCTAATTATGTGTTCTGTATAATGTTTTTTAAAAGCTCAAGAGTTAGAGCAGGTCGTCCACTAATCTCTGGGTTGGTGGTTCGATCCCCAGGATACTTTAGGCCCATTTTGCTAATGTTGGTGTTGTTCTAAGATTTTAAATGCAGTGTTTTTACATTGTTGTGTTGGTACATTCCATTCAGGAACATTGTGGGAGCATTCTTTGAAATAATCACCTAAATGTTCTTTAAATGTTGCAAATCAAACTCTGACCGCATGTGCAACATTATGCACCACTCATTATGCACACATTATGCAGTATTATGCATTGCACTGTAGTCATTAGAGCCTCTATCATGGTACTGGATGTACTGAATGACAGGGATGTTCTTGTAATCAATCCTCACATTAATTCAATATATACCTGTAGCTGATACCTACACTTCAGTACATACATCAGTTAGGACAACTACACTGTACATTACTGTAAGCCACACATGCACATACACTCAGACACATACTGTTCACACGTGCTTCTTTGCAGACACATTTCCTGTCAGGGATCCATAGCATCCATCTTATCTTAACCACACACACCACACACAAATGCATGAACATACTCAGACTCACACACAACACAGACATGCATCAACATACACAGACTCACACACAACACAGACATGCATGAACATACTCAGACTCACACACACCACAGACATGCATGGACATACTCAGACTCACACACACCACAGACATGCATGGACATACTCAGACTCACACCACACACAGATACCACAAATGCACACACAGATGAGCTTGCACTGACATGTATGCAGACATACTACTAGTTATTACGAGCACAGAAACACAAGGTAACAAGGTAGTCAATCTGCAATCACACCCATTCACACACACGTACACACACATTCAGAAAGTAAACACACAGAGTGAGTGAGCATGGCTGGAGGTGCCTGATGTTGTTTTCTGACTCATATTACATCTCGCTGAAGCAGCTCCATGCAACTCCTTCTGCGGCCGCGGCTCTCATTCCTCTGAAGCCACATCAAGGAGCGTTGGCTTCCCCTGCTAAACAGACGCTTTAGCAGTGCTGCCGCTGGGTCCCACCAATCTAGAGAAAGAGAGAGAGAGCCCTCCACCCTGCAGCAGCAAGGCCACACCACAGCCATTATGTGCAGATTCAATGGAATCTAATGTGGAGGATGTGGCTGGCTATCTCAGATGCTGTTTATGTAACTGGGAAGAGAGGAGAGGAAAATATTGAACAGAGAATAGTACAGGCCAGAGACAGAATAAAGCCTTCCATTCTCTGCCTTTTGTCTAGATGGGTGAGCTCTTCAGCTGCCCTGCACTTTGTAATGGCTTAATGAGTGCTAAACAGAGCTATTATAGACTAAAATGACCATGTGTTTAAGGTTGGTTTGAAAAATTGGGCGATTACAAAGTGATGGTCATCTGTATAAACAAAAAGGGGGCTGTTTGTGCCAGATTTTGACTGCCCTGTTGTTTTCTATGAGAGTTTAAAAAGTTAGGGGCTTCAAGCAACATGCCTGTGTGTGATCAAGCACGATACAACTCTCTGTATCTCTAGTGTGAGTGACTCAGGGTTACAACTTCATGCTTTGTATTAGACTGCCCCCTTGTGTTGGCATGTCCTCTGCCTCTTCTCCCCTCTGCTCTCTCTCTCTCTCTCTCTCTCTCTCTCTTTGAGCATTTTGAGCATGAACTTATCCAAGAGGTATTAGTGCCGGGGGAATCTCGACTTGAGTGAAACCAGCAGATGTGAAGGTGATAATGACTCTCAAAGTCCTCTCGTCCTTGGCTCAGGGAGTTTTCCCAGACTTTTTGTGCTCAGTCAGCTAAATTAGTAGACCAACAAGTGCTTTGGGAGTCGGGAGAATACTGTGTGTGTGTGTGTATGGTGAAAGATGGAAAGATCATGTTGGCCTCATTTGATCAATCCCTTGTGTTCAACTAAAGTGATGCTCACAGCCCACTCGCTGTCCCAAGCACACAGATTCTCAATAAGTCCCAGATTTTTTTTGTCATTGTTGAGCTGATATGTTAGCCGCAGATTTCTTAATTTCCTGTCTTTGTCAGGTTGTAATTCACTCCTGTGTTGCTGGCTGTTTATGCTGCCGAGGTAGTAAGGCCTTGTCATGCTTAAAGGCAAAAGGAGACACTGGAATGTGTTCAGTTTCTGTTTTACAAATCCCCAACAATGTTTATCTGAGCACAATCTGAGGCCTCATTTCACTTTATTTCCAAGCTGTTCTCTGAGACTGAAATTTTGGAGCATTGGAAACAGGTGGAGTTGTCTTACCACACTGCCTTGAGTAATTCCATTTTGTGACACTTGATACTGTTTTCCCCTCACCAGATTTCACAAGATCTTTTCCCCCACTAGACTAATCTGACAGCTGTATTTTTTACTTTGCAGGGACTTTCACACGTAAAACCTGGGATGAGCTCACACTGCGCAGTATCATCTATGTGATGTGGAGCAGGACCGATGGGCCCGCTGGAAGGACCCAATGAACAGCTGGTTCTGAAGAGAGTGGAGGTGGAAGGGTGGAGGTAGCCTTCATTGATCCAACAGGGAAATGACAGCTGACAGCAGAAGAGAAACATTGTTTTTAAAGGATTGGCTCACAGAGGCAAAATCTGATTGCCTGGAGTGAAAAGTGTGAACTCCCATAGTCAGCTGAATGAGTTGAGGGCGGGACAAGAAAAATTCCGATAAACAGAGTAAACATTGAGAAAGTCTTCCAATTTCTTTCGCAAAGCTTCATGTGAAGAATAGTTGTTTTTTTGCATTTTCCTTTAGTTTGATAGTGACAGTGATAGTGACCATGAAAAATCAAAAGATATAAAACAGGTGGATCAAATGGTCTCCCTGATGACAGGCTTTGTTTGTTACGTGATTTAGGTGAGAATATAATCCATTTTTTTATTGCTCATGATATGATGATTTTAGGGCTAAAGGTTTTTAGTAAAATGTCTGCTCATTTGTGACTGCTTCTTGTTGGATGGATTTTAAAAACTAGAGTTGTGTCTTGCTCAAGTTCTACAGATCTTTAGATTATATTTGTAGAGTTTGCACAGGAGACACAGTTCTTTGTTTGCAATGGAATGTCATAATAAGTTATGTTCTTTTCTTACAAATGTGGCTTCACCACTGGTAAGGAGTGCTAATCAGTCTATTACCAGTCCATTGACACTTGTATGTGCAGGACACAATGAACAACAACTACTACCACTAGCTATTATGGTGTTTTTTCTCCTTATTCACCACTAGACTGAATACAATACTAAATGTTAAGAAAAGCTTTTGCAGAAAGGCAGCTCTTCAGAACATGTTTAAAATAAAGCAAGGTTTTATTTACTAGCCAGTAGACAATGACATTGGAAAGGTTCTCTCTCTAAAGCCCTCCTTGTTTTAGCATGTATGTGTTTCCACAGAGAGGTCAGAGTTCATATACTGTGAAGAGATGATGTGATAGTTTCTCTGTGACAGAATCCAACACTGACAATGAGATAATGATTATAAACCTATTGGGATGTTAGAAACATGAGAAAACCAAATGTGTTTGCTATGTTTGTATGTGTGTGAGGAAACTGGGTTTTTGGTTCATATCTCCTGACCTGGAACATATCTTCAGACATGGCTATGTGGCACTTTCCAAAACTTATTCATCTCCCCGAGCAAAACAGGTTTCAGTGCATACCTCAGGCAAACACACACACACACACACACACACACACACACACACACACACACACACACACACACACACACCCGCTCTCACACTCTGA
>JAVQJL010020160.1:0-12510 GCA_036024295.1 Nannoperca obscura | reverse complement strand
TCTAAATTTTTTTTTTTGTGTGTTTCTGTCATATAATTTTTGTAAAATTTTTATTTTTCTCTCGCTCACACACACACACACACACACACACACACACACACACACACACACACACACCTGTCTTCTTTCTTTTGCTCTGAGGCGAACACTTAATATGTATCTCTACCTGTCCCACACACACACTCTCATCTGCTCTCAGGATAGAGGATGGGAGAGGAGAGGAGGTTACCGTCACCATGGCAACAGACAGACTCCCACACCCCCACCCTCTTACACACACTCCTGTTGTAGAGTGGGGGTAGAGTAAAGTGTGTGTGTGTGTGTGTTTGTGTGTGTGTGTGTGTGTAGAGAGAGAGACAGAAAGCACAGGTGATGGAGTAAAAGCATTTGTGTGTGTGAGAGATAAGTTGTGTGTGTGTGTGTGTGAGATGGGTTTGCTAAGGTCAGACGCTCACTGTGGAATACAAATCTATCATGGCTGACACACTTCCTCCTCTCTCTCTCTCTCTCTCTCTTACCCGCCCTGCCCTTCGCTTGACCCTCCCGTCTCTTACTCTCTCTTTTCTCTTCTTCTTCTCTCCCTCTCTCTGTCCCTCTCCATCTATCCATATCCTCCCTCTATCTTTCCCTTTCAGCATCCACAGAATTGAGTTGGGGGCAATTTCATTTTATCGCTTATCTTCTCTCTTTTTATTATTCTCTTTTCTTCCTGCTCCTCACGTCTCTCTCACTCTCTCCATCCATCCTGATCCTCCATCTACCTCTTCTCTTCCAGCAGCCTGGAAATGATCTAGGATGACTCTCTCTCTCTCTCTCTCTCTCTTTCTCCCTTTCTCTGTAGATGTCACCTTACTTCCATTAGAGGCATTAAAAGAGAGCATGAATAGAATAGAAAAAGAAAAAAAAGTTTATATGTGACTGACATCAGAGATATGATGTGATTTAAAAACATGTGTATCATGTCTGTGTGTAGCTGAGATATGACTATGAGTGAGAGTTTGAAAGTACTCTAACTGCCCCTATGAGCTGAGTGCTTACCACGTTAATAAAGGTTTTTTTGTCTGATATTTTATGAACTGATATAGTCATCTTCTTTTTAGTGTTTCTTCATTTTATTGTTTACTTTGTCAAGCTTGAACCTGTTTTAGGAATACTATTACATGTTAAAGGCAATAAAAACGCTTGGGTAAGCTCCCGAGCAGCTGTAGTAATAATGAGGTGATACAAAGTGACAAAGACCAGGTAGGGAGGAGGTCGGGGTGCTGGTGGAGGTGGAGGTGGTGGACACTGTTGGATTCCCATTTCCAACCATCAACAGACAATGCTGGTGTCTATGTATCTAACTATGACCATGAGAGTTCCCTAACCTTAAACTCGTGGATATTACTGTAACAATGATGACAAAGTTCCCCTAACCTTAATTACAGTACTTATATAAACCCTGACCTTAACAAAGAACTCCCTTTAATCCAGAGGTCGTCAGTGTTGCACATCAACTCGCTGATAGAGGTGTCAGGTCAAAAAACACTTGTACGTGTCCTTTTAGAGGCATGAACAAACAACATATTCTGTCCTTTGATTCAGATCACTCAAGATCACTTGAGTAAGTTCACAATGTTTGTACCAAAAACATATGTTATTGTTTGCTTCAGCTAGCACTGAGATCAAAATCCATAATTTCATCATCAAAGGACCTCATCAAGAGCAGCCAGAAGCTAGTGAAAATGAGAAAGTGGAGGCAGGTGTGAAGAGGGGAGACCACCTGTGACTATTTTCACTAAAAAGGCACCACCAATAAATAACAAAGGTCTCAAGCAGCAGCCACAGAAGAAATCTTTGGCCTCCTGCTGTGCCTCCTGTGCGTGTTTTTCAAGTATTTATTTGTAGTTTATATTCTCCTAAAGAGATGCTGGAGCTGACTATGAGAGAAGTGCTCATACAGATGGAAGCATTAGAAATCATAACGTATCTGGTCTCTATCAATAAAAACTAAACACGATGATAGGCTGAGTATATTGATAATGTATCTCATTTTTTGTCATACTTTCATAATCACAAAAAGCATGATGACCAAGTTCACCATATTCTGTGTTAAGTAACTGGTCAAGAAGGAAGTGAATCCGTCAAATCATCAAGAAGCCATTAATGACATTCAGGACATGAACTGGAAAAAGGACATGAAAGGTCTACGTCAAAAAGCCAGAAAGATAAATAAAGTTAAGTGAGGACAGCATGCCAAAGAGTAAAAACACAGGAGAGTGGTTTTCTATCTGGGCTGACAGCAAGAGGATAAAACACTCTGAGATCCAATAAAAACACCTTCATAGATCTGAAAGACTGCAGGCTGACAAGCTGCTGCAAATGAAAAGCTACAGACAGACAGACAGACAGACAGGAGGATGGTCAGAAACAGTTAAAGAACAAAGCAACCGAACAATTATAGTCTCAAAGATAGAAACAACAAGAACACACTGTATGGAAACAAACACAAGTAAACCAAGGGACCAAGTGACAAAAGACGTGAACAAGGAAGAAAGAAACAAAGGTAGGTAGGTAGGTAGATAGATAAGGAATAAGACAGGAGGCAGAGTGGAACAAACCTCAGCTGTCCAACATCAGATAAAAGAAGAAAGATGAATGGACAGATGGAAACTAATGGGGGAAAGAGAAAGACATTCGATCAGTGGTCTGAGGTTTAAATCCTGATCCAGCTTTCATGTGAGATCCAGACCAGGATTTACCTGAGACTGCACTGCAGCGGGACTGTAACAGGAGAGAGAGACACGGGGATAATGTCTCTCACTCATATATGAATACATTAACATACACTCCAAATATACTCTACCTCTCTGTCTCTTTGATCTCTACACATTAAAACACAAACTATTGGTTAAAATATGCTTGTGAATTATAAATAAAAAAACAAAACGTATGCAGCAGAAAAGAAAACAGGAAATAACAAATGCATGTTCATTTCTCCTCAAGGACATTTTTGGTTGGGTGGGGTTGGGTGTTGGTGGTAGGGGGGTGTTTTGCTCTGATCATCAGTGACTGATGCATCTGTCCCATCTACAGAAGCTGTGGTAGCCTTTGCTAGGAGAACATTTGTGCACTGTCAAGGGGGTCGCCCATAGTGACAAATCAACAGTTATCAACAACCCGGCAGCTCAAAAGAGCTTTTTAGCCTCTTTTAGCTCCTAGCTTTGTTGTTATAACAAAGTCACTCTTTAGTCAGCCTCAACGTTTCCATCTGCAGCAGGCAGCTGTCTTCAGCTCTAAAAAAAACCCACTGCACACTATCTGCCCACAGCAGACAGCAGACAGACACAGATAGAGGCTAGCTGGTTTAGCAGCTCAAGTCTCAGATATTTTTCTCACGGCTCCAACGAGACCATAATGCGTAGTGGACGTAGTGATGTATGTGGTGTTTTCATGTTCTGCCAATAAGTCGCCAAAAGAAAATTGTATTTAGCTTTAATGTTACTGCGACACAGTTACGTGTCTCCTCTCTGTTTCACAACACTCTGAGCTTCAGTTTGTCAGGACTCGGATCACTCAACTAAATGTTGGCTAACTGGGCATTAGGGTAATTTAGCTAGCCTCCTTTGAGCTATGTTAGCTAGTACGATAGTGTTGGTTAGTAGCTAATGCTATCATAAGGTCTAAACTACCCTCCCACCACTGCGGAGACCTGGGCTTTGACTCCCAGCAGTGGTACCTACAACCTGGTCTATTCAGTGTTTGTGAGTGGGAAGCCAGTGAGGGACTACCTTAGAAAGAAAGCAGAACGAAGAAACTCTTTATGAGATGATAAGACCCAGTGTGTTGTGTCAAACACCACCTGCATGTGTTCTGCATTAATGAAAGCACTGCTGCACTGTGTGTTTGTGTGTGTATGTGTGTGTTTGTGCACATGCACTGGTATTTTATTTAAGTGAAAGGTGTATTTGTAAAAATGCATATTGGAGAGATGTGAAGTGCATAAGTGAGAAAGCAAAACCATCATATAATTGTGTGTGCGTGTCTGTGAAGAGTTAGTTCAAGGATCAAGAGGCCTGGCATCGTCAAGGGTAACAAGGTGGTATGCTGACAATCAAACACACACACTCGCCCGCCGTGATTTCTCATGGGAATGTCTGATTGGCCGCTGTGAGCCTGCTGGGATGCTTGGTTCCCGTGGCGATAGTAACCAAGCGATAACACCAACCATCTGACCCTCTTAATGTCTGTGTGTGTGTGTGTTTTTGTGTGTGTGTGTGTGTGCGTGTTGCCATCTGTGCTGCTGGCTCAAGGGAGAAGCAACACACTGAACGGTGATTAAAGCAGGGACAAAGAAAGAAAGCAGGAATGGCCAGGTTAGAATAAGACACTTGGAGAGACAATGTCCTGTAGGTTCTTGATGTTCTTGATGTCTCTTTGCTTCCCACAATTTAGTTGTTTTTTTTATCAGTCAGTATGTCAGCAAGTTAGTTAGTTTTTTTGTTACCCAATCACACAGTTAGTTAGCTAGTTAGTGATAACAAGTACAGAAGTAGTTAGTTAGTGGTAGCTAACAAGTATGTTTGTGTGTTAGGTGGATAACCTGGATAACACAACCAGTTACTCCTTTACTTAGTTAAGATTAGATTAGCTGGCTGTGCAAACTAGTGTGCTAGTTTGTTAGTTAGACAGTTAGTCAGTCTGTCTGTTAGTTAGCTAGTCAGTTAGCTAGAGAGTTTGTTTGTCTGCAAGAAAGGATAACTATTCAGTTAGTTGGTTAGTTAGCTACTTTGTTAGTTTAAATCAGTAGCTGTGTTTCAATTCAGTTTTCATTGGAGCAAGTGAACTCGGCCTGTTACAAAGCGTAGTTTGGTCGGAAGTTGGCGGTATAGGCTGCGCTTTACGCATGGCTGTAATCCTGCGGTAAACAGAGTAGAAGAAGTAGAAGTTGCGAACCGGAAACAAAGCGTTGCCTTGTCTATCCAAATGTAGAAAAATGAAAAGAGATCCTCAGGAATTAGTTTTTATTGGGCAAGTTTAAATTGTCCTTTTATATTAGCTAGTATTCGGTCATGTTTCATTCTGTCCAGAGACAAAGACAAATTCATGCGGAATGGTTCAGTGGAAACAGCTGAACAGTCATGTGAGTTAAATGTTCGCTACGTCAGAACTTTTTCCACATCCCATTTATCACATCACCTCTTTTTCAACAAAGGTTAAAACCCACCTCAAGCAAGTTTTATCGATTTTTGCCATTTCCATAGAGCTTTTCTAATGTGAACAGCAGCAACGGCAAATTCAATGATTGAATATATATAGATATTACTGAATTTGGACTGTCCAATGTTTCGAAAAAACAGAATCCTACAGACTGAATCACAACCACAGTAATATACAGTGTTTTGTGTCCTCACAGACACACACACAGCCACACACAGCCACTGGTCAATCTGCATGCAGTGTGCTGACTCAGATGTTCTGCAGACTGGCGGAGCTGCTTACATCTTCATATCCATATCTGTGTGTGAGTGTGTGTGTGTATCAGATGGTAGTAACTGCTGTCAGACCACATGACTCCAACAACCCCAACAACAAACAACGACTTTGCCAAAACCAGTCAGCTCCTGCTGCTCTCTCAGCTGTGACCCAGTCTGACTGAAACATGAAGCGAGCATAGAACAAAGCGCATCCTCCCAAGAAACCCTCCGTGAATCACTGCTCCATGCTGGAGCTCTTGTTTGTGATGCCATTAATATACGCAGGTATATGTGGTGGGAAACATTCAACTAAAGAGAACCCTCATTTATGTCCTCCTCCGTCACTTCAAAGTGCTCAGCTGTGACGGAGTTGTGTCACAAAACTATGGAAGCTAATTGAATTCAGCAAAAAAATCTAAAAACACAAACGGCCCTTTCTGTAATTATCGTTTTTCATTACGACTTTGGTGATTATGAATTCCGTAACTCATATTAACGACTTCCCTAATTTAATTTTTTATGCAATCAAATGACTTAATTAAATGTCTTAATTCCAAAAGCACAAACTAATAATTTGTGCACAAATTACTTCATTTTTGTTCTTTAATGAAAGTATTTATTAAAAGAAGGAAGAAAATGAGTAATTTGTGTTGTTAATTTTTTGTTTTCTTGTGTTTTGAGACCTGTCAGGCTATTCATCATTAGAGGACACCTTTGGTAAATTTCCTTATGTTGGTTTCAGCTGCAAAATATCAAGTGAGATTGATCTCCTAACTATATGATCACTCGTGTACATTGCAACCAAGTCATTACAATCTAATAGAAACCTTTTCAGAACTACTGTACATAACTTAAAAGCTTTGATGTGGTGATTCTCTCTGATGAATGTGAATGGTCTGGCCTTATTCTAAATGATACATTATCATGTAGAAACAAATGCCAAGATGGTAGCACTGTACAATTGCAAAATTTTTAACATCCAATCAAAATCAGCTGTTTGTGCTTCTGATGTGTAGACTTGAGCAAAATAAATAAATTAAACTTCTATACTTCAGTGTATGTATGTATGTATATATATATATATATATATATAATTTACAGGACTTCTAACTGCAACATAGTGTCAATAAAACTGAATACCGAAAGTGGAAATCAAGTGATGTCATAAGAAATGCAGGAAAAGATGTGGAAAGGATGTCATGACAGACATGAGGACATCAGATGATGATAACAGGTTGTGTTTCAATGAGCGAGTGACAGCAACATCACATGTATCAGCTGTGTGTGTGTGTGTGTGTGTGTGTGTGTGTGTGTTCCTACCTGGCTCTCGGAGCAGCAGCTGAGCCATTGCCTGCGAGCTGCCGGCTGAGTTTTCAGCGACACACTGATAAAATCCTTCGTCTGACTTCACCAAACCCAAAATCTGCAGGTTACTGCCGTCCTGAGTAGCAAACATGAACAGCATGTCAATAAAAAGATGTGTTCCCTCTTTACAGTAGATTATGGGATTACAGATTATGAGTGATATGGAGCTGACCAGATTATGAAAATACAACATGTCTTTTACACAAAACACTGTATTATACTCTTTTTTTTTAATCACTCTTAATATAAGAAGTACTTCCTGCAGATGTTTCACATTAAAAGTCTGTTTGTTTGGAACCAGTTCATGCTTGATCTTTATGGCTCTTTCTATATACTTACTCCGTGGGAACAAACATCTTTTGTTGTCTGTTTTCTGACTGGAAAGTGTTTTTGTATTTCCACGGACCATTTTAAATGTATATTCTAATATGTATCCAAATGTTTGTACTGCAGTTTGTAACCTCTACCTATTTCATGCTTAAAATTGTACATTTATTTTACATGGAGAAGTGTGGAGTTTGTGCAGCAAATATAGCATGAACAGCTTATTGAGCTGATCAAAAAACAGTGAAGCCTCTTACTAAAATAGGATTAAATCTATTTTAGAAAGTTGAAATAAAGGCTTGTCTCTAATATAAGCCTGTTTCAGGTAAAGGCCTGGTTCCCTCTGCTGGGCATCTCCTGGAGGATTTATGGTAATATGGAGAGGTTTGATTAGTAAATTGATTAATTCTATTCACATTACTGTGACTTTATTAAGTAGAATATGACAGTAGAATATGGGCTGACTGTTACGGACTGCTACATTCAGGATTAGATCATTGGAGTCTTAAGCAGAAAAATATGGTCTTCATCATAATCGTAATCCGATGTGTTCATTTTTCTTCACATATTTATTATGTTAATTGGACAATACTTTTTTAGGATTTTGCACCACTGCTTAATGTTGGATATAGTCATTTTATACATATTTATTTCTGATTAATGCCATATATATTTGGATCTCAACATATTGATTTCAGGGTGTTTCCAGCTGTAGAAAAAGTTATTTTCTTTACAGTTGCAGACCGACACATGTAGACTCAAAAGAGTGTTTTGCACTATTTAAATGTAAACATAGAGGATATCGGTATGTGTGAGTTTTTGGGCCGTGTCTGACTCACCACTATCTGGAAGTAATCGCTGGGGATGACTTCCTCTCCGTTCTTCATCCAGCGGACAGTAGGCAAAGGGCTTCCTGTCACAGCACACTCCAGCTCGATGTCGGTGGACTCGTAGGCGTATGTGTTGGTCGGGTAATTCAGGAACTGTGGAGGCACTGCAGACATACACACAACAGCATGTGAACAGCTGAGCACCCCCCACGTCTTTGTCCCTGCTGGAGCATCTGAGTGAAACACTGAGTCAGTTACCGTGAGTGTTGTTATTTAGCATCTTTATTTATTTCCCTTAAGGATTGTGTTTCAGATTAGCAAATTTCTGATCTAACCTCAGTTCATTACAAGATAATTAACACAATTATAAACTGAGTCCTCAGCTTATTACTCAAGAGCTGAATGTGTTTGATCTCATTACCCTCCGTGGATCATTACACCTTCATCTCCTCATGGTCATTTGATATTTTCAGGTAATCTTGAGACAGACAGTCTTTATTAAAACCTTAGCTAACAGGTTAACACAGCAGCGGCAGATTACAATACATTATTTATGCAGTTTGGTTTTTGGTTGATCATTAGTCTAATGTTCTCAGTAACCGTTAACATATTTTTTGCATCTTAAGCAGATTGTGAGTTGATTGCATGTTTTAGCACTCTGTTTTTAGCATGTGGAGGGATTATTTTTCTTGTCCAATGTTTACTTTCTCTTTAATGTTATATGCTGTTTTAGTCTTTCTTTTTGACAGTGGCATGTGCAGATGCAGACCTTCAGTTTATTATAAGAAGGTTTCATTGCATGTTTTCATGTTTTTAGCTTGATAAGCTTATTTTAAAGCACACTTTCAGAATGTTTACGTTTCCCTGAACGTCTTCGCACTTCATGTTTTAAGCAGGTTTTTAGAATGTTTAGCGGGGCTTATTTATATATTTAGAATTATAGTCATATTCTGTTCTAAATTTCAAGGCTTGAGTATGCTTGAAACAAAAAAGTTTGTATAACATGTTGTTTTAGCTCCAGGTAATCACTGCTCCCCACCAAGAAATAGTGTGGCACACAACCCCCCATTAAACCACAAGTCATTTGGAGAAATTAAACAAAGAGGTAAGATAAAACAACTAGACTAAAATAACTAGTCAACTTTAGAGGTGTTGGTAAGCGGATCCCTCTATTTCCCTCTATTTTCAGTCTGTATGCTAAGCTAATCTAAGCTAACCAGCTAAGGTGCACGCTCATGTGGCTGCTGGTGAACTGTACACCGTAAACAGAAAAGAGGGTGAGGAGGGTGAGGCGTTTCAGCTCGCTTGTTGCCAAACAGAGCCTTTTAAAGGCAACTTGTGACTGTGAGAGCCGAGATGTGAGGCAGAAGCCATTTTGAGCCTCAACACAGATGAGGACGGAGCCTGAAGGGCCTTGTGTAGTACCGGGCGCCACGGCGATGCTGTCAGAGCTCCAAGAAAAGAAACATTCTCCCCGCCAGCAAACACACACACACACACACACACACACACACACACACACACACACACACACACACATATTCATGATATCACAGCTCCCTGAGCACTGTTAAATATAAATACACAGATAATGGTAAAGAGCCAATATATTACAGCCATACGTGATCACTGAACATATCTGAGGACGAAGTGAAGGAAGGATGGGAGAAAGGGTGTATCTATTTATTGTCAACATTTATTTAGTTCCTTGTTGAGAATGAAAAACAGTGCATGGCTGATGTGTATGTGTATGTGTGTATATATATATATATATATGTTTTGTTTAATTTTACCTGCCATGCCACAGGTAAACCCCCCTGTAGAGTATTTTGCACACTGGGCAGAAAGATAGCAGAGGGGGTGAGCTGTATGTGTCTCCCATCGATACATCATTATGTGAAGGTGTAACTTTATCACTGCAGTAATGCTCTAATTAAGAGCTAACGATTTCCTTTAAACTCTGAGCTGCTGCAGCTTCACTACCAACACAAACAACACAGACTGCTACACGGGTCCAGGAATTAGTCTGAGACATTAAGCACCAGACACAGCAGAACAGATGTGAACCAATCAGTGCTGCCCACTAGTTGCAGCTCCCCGACGTCTCTCCACAAATACAAAGTCAAACTGTTTTTACACAACAAGCTCAGCTGTATCCCTGTTCCACACTAATTGTATACGGTATGTTTAGTTGGGCTAATTGTAATAGTGTATTGGTTTTACAAACCAATGTTCTTTACCTTTTCATGTTAACAGGAAATGATGCAATACTTTGGCTTTGGTATGTCACTGCCTTTCTTTGCATTCATATCTCTGCTGTCCTCATGCTTTTGATTAAAGCTTCTCTTCTTTACTGCACATTTATTCCCTTTGTTGCATTTTGGACAACTTATAATGTATTACTGCACTACACTGTAACTGGATTTTATTTGTATTTTCATTATTTGATGTGATTCTCTCTGAATTGATTTTATTGTGTTTTTTATTGCTTATTGTTCTGAATGCCATCCTGACACTTCTTTGCCTGTGTGAAGCACTCTGACAGACACTTGAAATAAGAAATAAAGCTGCCTTGTTGACGGGAGATTCGGCCTGATTGTGGATTCTAACAACACATATCACTATCACTGTGCAAAGGGCTGCCTTTAAGTTTCAGATGCTCCAACAAGCTCATACTGACCGCTTCCATAACGACGCCTGACCTTCACAATAAAAATTGTCAGGGGTTAGATGGACGCAACACCGGACCTATCTGGATCACTTAACAAAGCTGAGATGTGGCCATTATGATGTGGCATAGATGATGACCAATGACAGGCTCTTTGCCTGATTGAGTGCCCTGAGATAACTTTGTTATGATGTGGCGCTATATAAATAAAATTGAATTGAATTGAATTGAATTGCCTCTATGGAGCCAATTAAAACCACTGTTTACCTGTGGCCTTCTTTAGTCACACACAAGGTGAATCAGTTCTCTGCGACCGATTACCCAGCAGCCTTTGTTGTGTTGGGGGCTCCCCTGAGCGTCCACTGATTGTCTGGATGTATTTTTTCTGCAGAGCGGCGAGTTGAACACTGATTACCTGGTCATCTGTGGAGACATGTTAACAAAAGCGTGCATGTTTCCAGGCGGCTCTTTGTGGTGAGGACGCCGCATTAATATCATTCTACTTCCTGCTGGAAACAGCTGAGAGCAGCCATTCATATGGTAATGAGATGCATTGACAACCAACTGACCTACAGCAGACACAACAAGTCTGACCCCTCCTCACCTGAACACACACTCTCACCTGGATCATCATTATTTATAACGTCCAGCCAAATAATAAAAAAGTTCATGCAATCTGACAATACCAACACCATTTTAAAACGATGAAGAGAGAATGTGCTGTTGTCACCTTGCTCTTTATCTGTCATACACACACACACACACACACACACACACACACTCAGTCAAACACACACACACTATCAGTGAAGCTGCCTCTCTGTCGCTGCACAGTAATAACTTCCACTCAGCATTCAAATGGAAATCAGCTCCATCGTTCATTTCAATGAACATCTGCTGTGTGTGTGCGCTTATTGTACCCCGTGAAGGACATTCACACACACACACACACACACGCACACACAGATAGAGCATTAGATACACACACACACACACTCACTCAGTCTGAGTTAAACAATTTGTGCAGAAGATTCGTTAGCAGCCTCTTTATATCTGCACTTAACCACCAATTATCTGTAATTCAGTGCATCCATGGAGACTCACTGAGCGCACACACACACACACTCCTTATCATTCACTCTGTGGACATGATTTCTGAAATAGTTAACGGATTGTGAACTCACAGTCATTTAGATATGTAATATATTTGGTCTTAACATTTTCTGGTTGCCTTCTTGGGCTGAAAAAGGTCACTGCAATGATTTAGAATTGTTCCAAGGGGAACTCACAGGCGAAAGATTAAAAAAGAATAATCAAAATCAAGAACAGAGACTGAGATGTACTGATGTTAATCCTGTGAATGGGTCAAACTCTAAAAATGCAATGCAGAGCATCATTTCAGTTGATCCTTCCTGCCTGTTAAACTCCACAACCCCAGTTTGCAATGCAGACTTTCCTTTAATTCAATTCAGGTTTATTTATATAGCGCCTCATCATAACAAGGTTATCACAGGGCTATAGAGCAGGTCAAGACCGACACAACATTCCCACCATGAGCAGCACTAGGTGACAGTGGCGAGAGAAACTCCCTTTTAACAGGTAGAAACCTCGAGCAGAACCAGAACCAAAACCAGAACCAGGCTCTGGGTGGACACTCATCTGCCTCGGCCGGTAGGGTTGAAGGGCAATGTATCTCCATATTATCAGGCTGCATCAATAAGTCCCTTAGTCCCTTATAAGTCTAGTTCCGTGTGCGCATGCGCTTGTAAGTGCGTGCTGCCCGATACGGTTGCTCCGCTCGTCTTACTTGCTCTTTTAAATCTTTTTGTTATTTAACGTTGTACTTATGGGTTTTTTGTTTGGTGTT
>JAVQJL010020143.1:0-54295 GCA_036024295.1 Nannoperca obscura | reverse complement strand
ATTAATGAGGAGTAGTAGGCTGCTCTGGCATTACAGAGGGCCTTCCTATAGATTTTAAGACTATCTAGCCAGGCTAAGCGTGATTCTTCCAGTTTGGTGGAACGCCATTTCCTTTCAAGGTGCTGCTCCTCATTTTATTCCTTCACTTTCTGTTTGGGCAGAGCCTATTGAAAAAACAACTCATGCTGGAGTCGCTTTAAAACATAGGAACCAACACCACAGGATTTTGGAGACCACAGAGAGTGTGCAGGATCAGGTTTAAGGAAAACAGATCCAGCAGATATTATTTCCTGCTGCTTATAAACACTGAGATTTTGGGATGGATGAGTTCACAAAGGGAACAGTAGGAAAACATCTTACTGAGGGATCCAACTTACAAAGTGTGTTTGTAGCAGTATTAGTGTGGCAGACAAGGAAACCACAAGAGCTTCAGTCACGTTCACATAAGTGTTATAAGCTTCCCCATTTTGACCCTTGATCTTTGGGGAACTCCATTTGTGCTATGAAATGAATAACTTGAAAATACACATATTATTGTTACTATATATATTTCATAACTTGTATTTCAAAAGTGCTACCTTTTATTTCATTCTGACATTTTCTTTTCCCAGTGACACTTGTACTCTACTGTCACAGCTCAGCTTCTCTCAGCTAGAGCAACAACAATGCCAACATAATTCTGCTTTACACAACTAGCTGCTGCTGCTGGGGAAACTCCAAGCCAGTAAGACAAGCTTGACATCTGACTGTCACAAAAAAAAGAGGGTGAATCCAACATAGCCAGCCTGGAAAGTTGCTTGATTAACTGATTTTATGGAATATGTTTGATTAATAAAAATACCCTGTCAGTTATACTCAACAGATCTCAAAGTGTGAAATCAGCTACAATCAGACTCTAAAAGAAATGTATTTCAATAATATACTGTGAAAATAAGATTGGTGTAATTTAATTGCATTTTGTTAATTTATCATGATCAATACTGTTAGAAGATGTCCATAGTATTGCTTTGATTCAAAATGTTTTGTATGTTTTCAAATGCTGTATTTCTTTCTAACATTTTGGAGTTCCATAGACCTAAAGTTAAGCTCTGGTTTGGGACTACATCTCATTCTACATCTTGGATAGTATTTTATCTGCATCCACAAGACACACCACACCCTGGGCCAGATGTGTTGTGATATTGTTCAAGGGAAAACATTTCAAAAAGTCAATCAGTGCCAAACGTCTCTGCAAAATAATGACAAAACTAGAAAGAAGACCACATGAAATGCCACTAAACTCATTATTCATGGTGAAACGAAACATTTTAACTGAAACTTAATTAAACCATTGAGGGTTGACTATCTGCTGAGAAGTAGGGGATTCGTTCTCTGTCACTTCACCAGTTTTAAAAGAATGGCACTATCGCCATCTAGCGGGCGACTGCATAACCTACTTTACGTTGTAAAATCTGCCCAGTTTTTAAGCTAATATGTCGAGTAAAATGCGGAAAACACAATCAAAAGAAACTTCTATTAGACTAAGAGTGTTGTGTAATGGATAGCGGGTGGTTGTGTAAAGGTTTACCTTTTTAGGATCATCATAAAATACTGCGATACATGAAAGCTTTGGTCCAACACCGAGAGCCTCCTTAAAAAGTTGCCCGCAGTATTTGTAGGGTCCTTTTTTAAATTTATAGGCGAATGTAATCTTCTTTACGGGAGGAGAGCCAGTTAGTATGGTAATTTCTGAGAGGAGTCCCGAGTACAAAATGTAACCTGCTACTGTTAGAAGGCATAACAACAGGCTAATAACCACACACAGACAGAGCCAGTCCGGCATGATAGCTTACTAACACGTTGCAATGGACTTCCTGGAAAGTACCATTTGTGCCGACAATAGGGGGGCATTTTATTTCAAATACAAGTGTAAAACTCTTAAAAAAGAAGACATGCCCATGCCAAACACATTTTTATCGTTCAGATGTACTGGTTGTGTACGGGTGTACAGTCAATATTCGCATGGGCCATTAGATAAATGTTCGCTACGTGCCAACGTTTGTAACAGGCAGCCTACAACATTGTGATGCCCATTTTTGCCACTTTTCAAAGGTTTGTACCTGTTAAAGTCAGCAAACTGCAGACACAATAGTTCGGGGACTTTCATTTATTGTTCAGTGATCAGAAACAAGTGTAGTAGACCATAAAGAACCACTAGTTTACCATATTTAGATAATATTCAATTGAGCGGTGCATGGTGGCAAACTAGTCTACTTCCTTGGTAGTGAAATGACCTTGTGAGTCGGAGTTTAAGAACCGCAATAATGTCATCTGAGAATTATGTGTGCGTGCGTGTGTGTGTGTGTGTGTGTGTGTGTCGGTCGGGGGGTCTCTTACCGATAACGGGGGGGGGGGGTAATTAATTTGAAATTGTTCAACATTGAGAGCTGCGTTACATCTATGGCCCGCCCCATGTATAAACGGAGGGATGGACTTTAAGTAAACCTGTTTATTGGACCACCTGAAAAGAGACAAGCTTGACTTTTTTCGTTGAGTCAAAAGTTCGTGCAGTTCCCCCGGGATTCGTGAGAATGGCTGGGAAGGCTAAAAGGTTTTACGACCTGACAGCTAAGTTGCTGTCTGGAGAAACCTTCAGTTTCTCTACACTCAAGGGCAAAGTTGTTCTCATTGAGAACGTGGCGTCTCTTTGAGGAACAACAACCAGGGACTACACTCAGATGAACGAGCTTCACGGTCGTTACTCGGCCAAGGGACTCGTTATTCTCGGTGTGCCCTGCAATCAGTTTGGACATCAGGTAGTCAAGGGGGGAATTCAAAGTAACCTATTTGACCTATCTTTGTTTGCTCATGAAGTTCTTTATTTATATGTTTAGAATATAATTTAATAAGACTCTGAATCATCTTAAATGTGTGCTTCTTGATTGCAGACTATAGAGCAGAGGAGGCCTATGTTCTGTTTATTAATGTCATATATTCTAGTAACTATAGTCAGTAGTTAGTCATAAAGAATTTTTTTTGTATTTGAAGGGTTAACTTGGCTCTTGGACAGCATGTCTCAAAAAAGTGACTATTTTGTCATTTGATCATAGGTTTTATATGTAAAAATCTGAATCTGCAAAATAACCATAACTGCAGCTGTCGGATAAATATAGGGAATATATTACCCTCTGAAGTAGAAATATAAAGTAATATAAAAAGGAAAAACTTGTTTAAAACACAAGTACCTCCAAATTAAGACCAGTACAATACGAAGCACTGGCCTCACCATGAGTTTGAATGTAAACTTGGCTTTTAATAAACTGTCCATCTATAATGTATTTAATTGTTTTTTTGTAACAGGAGAACGGCAAAAATGATGAAATCTTAAAGTGTCTGAAGTACGTCCGTCCAGGAAATGGCTTTGAACCAAAGTTCCAGCTCCTCGAGAAGGTGGATGTGAATGGAAATGATGCCCATCCATTGTTTGTCTGTTTGAAGGAAAAGCTTCCATTCACCTGCGATGATGCCATGAGTCTCATGACTGATCCAAAGTTCATCATTTGGAGTCCCGTCAATCGCAACGACGTCTCCTGGAACTTTGAGAAATTCCTGGTCAGTCCCGATGGGGAGCCCTACAAGCGCTACAGCAGAAATTTCCTCACCTCTGACATTGAGGCAGATATTAAAGAGCTGCTCAAGAGGGTCAAGTAAAGTGTGCTACAACACGCTCTTGGTGTCTGTAAAGGATATCAGTAATGACCAGTCTGGCCAAAAAGATTGAAGGGCACATATCTGTTTGGGGTGTTTTATCAAGTTTTTCCACCTTCACAGTTTAATTGCGACACTCCCAAGTTTGTGATATTTCAAGTACATTACACTGTGGTTGTTGAGCCTATTTACCCAATGAAGACACTCCTTGAAAACATTTTGTGAGGGGAGTTTCTGATGAAGATGTAAAAGACTGAATTTGCCAATGTGTATAACTCATATCATAAACAGCTTCATTGTGTGGAGAAATAAACTTGTAATGTCAGATAAAGGGCTACTGTCTGTATACTAACATGTACAATTCCTTCAAAATAGTCTAAGTTATCTGGAAAATGTGTATTCTTTGAGGTATTAAAATACTACATTACATTTCAAGGCACAGGTACAAGTAGTAGTACGAGCTACTGCCAGCTTTAAAGTATACGTGGCTGGCTACGTTACCAACTTAAATTAAGGCAGTTCTTTGAATGTTTTCTATAGCGGAAATACATTTTGGTGTCTGCTGTTCACCAGCCCAAAATCTAAAAAAAGTAGCCTACATTTAGTCAAGGACTGTACTTACTGATAAGTACAATACAATTTTGAGGTACTTGTACTTCACTTGAGTATTTACATTTTCTGCAAAGACTTATACGCCCCTACAATTCAGAGACAGAATTAATATTGTACTTTTTAGGCGGGGATTTACAAGCCAGCAACCTTTACTGCATCAATAATTATTATCCAATATGATATAGGCCTATATTATTCTGAAAAGGGCCATTTTGCATAATATGTACTTGAGTATATTTTTATGATGTTAGGTATTTTGTACCGCTGCTCAATAATAATGTAACGCTCACTATCTAACTAGCTTGTGAATGTGACATAACCTTATAGTGCATAACGACAATAAGGAACGTGTATTTTAAAATACTGGGTAAGTTATTACCAATGGATGTGAAACAGCGACACTTTGCCTGTCTACCCTGTGCTTCCTGGATGAACGCAGGGGGCTATCCTTGATTGAACGTTACGGTACGCGAAGCTGCGACTTATCCAAACATGGCTGGCCAGGAAGATCCAGTGCAAAGAGAGATTCACCAAGATTGGGCGAATCGAGAGTATATAGAAGTAATTACGAGCAGTATCAAAAAAATCGCCGACTTTCTTAACTCATTTGGTAAGTTTTCAACAATCAGTTTTGCGGATATGATCGCCACTAATGTGGATATCTTGCGTAGATAGCCACATCAAGTTAGCTAGTTCAGCTAGCTGCCGTGCTATTGCTAGCATTTGTGTTGATTTCAATGGCCACTCCCAGTTAGCAGTTAGCTTTATCGTTAGCCGTGAGCTTGTTATTGTTTCCTCGTAAAGTACCATAACAGTTTGGTGTCGATATACATTAGTCTGTTTCGCTTGTTAACTAATATTAGCTGCCTAGTGTCAAAACACAGCATTAAAAGACTACTGGATTCAAGGGTTGAGGATAGCTAATGGTTGTAAGGCCGCCGCCACTGCAAACGCTACGTCTGTTTACACCAGAAGGAACATATCCCCTATGGGCTATTATGGCTGTTGATAGTTAACTACGTGCCAAATATAATTCTTCATCCTCAGATATGTCGTGTCGATCCCGTTTGGCCACTCTCAATGAGAAGCTGACAGCGTTGGAGAGGAGGATTGAATATATTGAGGCGAGAGTAAGTATACTGCATCTAAATAATCCATTGGCTTTTTGTATTTGAATTGTTAAAAATGATATGGCCGTTACATCAGTATGTATCTCATTACAGGTGACAAAAGGAGAGACCTTGACCTAGAACTCACCATGGAAATCCCCAGCATCCCAGAGCTACCTGCCCATGCCCCATCCTAACATTTCGGGAAAGGTGTGATGGATTCCACCCTCCTTCTTCGGGATCATGTGGACCATTTTTATATTATATGGCTGAGTTTTGTGTTGTTTTATCTCATGACATGTTTGTATAGAAGATATGGGTCTGTTTTGAGTACCAGTGACTCAAGCATAATCAATGTTACAAAACAAGCATAAGCTCCATAAGTATTGATTTCAAAGGATATCGTGGAGCTCATTTATGGATCTGGTATCAGCACAACTTCTTGACCATCTGTGTTGTATACAGTGTCATTACCACATCAGAGATTAAAGAAAGGGGAACATTCTTGTGTGCCAAGTTGAAAAAGTAAGTGTGTAGTCATCTTTATTAAGGACCTGCTTGTACAGTGAACTGTTTGGTGATGTTTCAGAATTTTCATGCTGTAATAAATGATAAACCATCACCGCGTTTAGTTTTTGTTGCATATCCTGGTCAGATTGAACTTTAGGCATGTTGACACATATAAGGAATTGGAGTCTAATTCTCTTTTGCTTTTAATATTCTCGGAAAAGACACGTTTACAGATACAAATAGCTAAACAAAGATAAGCATGTAAAGTAACTATTACAGAGATGGACAGCAGACATTATATTGTTCCAGTCAAATTGTTATTGTATATACAAGGTTGTGATACATGGTGCATGAGTCTATAGCAGTGGCTTAAAAAATGTAATTGTAAATAAATACGTATAAGCAATATATTATTTATATGGATTTATGTGCATACTGTATGACAAGGGACAAACATACAAGCTATTGCATATGTATATTACACTAATACACAATTTACCAGAAATACAGTAAGAATCATTTCCCAGATAGGGCATGATAGTATTTTGGCCAGAGAATCTTCAATTCACGGCTGTGGTTGTGTTTTTGTGTTCTTACTCTTATATTCTTGTGTGTATTGTGTTTTTGTACTTAAGATGCTGTGTGCTTAAATGTCCCTCGGGATCATTAAAAAAATGAGTCAAACCTCCAGATCAATCAGCATTATACAGTCTAGTACAGGCTAAATTTTTTATTTATACTTTAAAAGATTGATAATTTTGTTGGAGAACACAGCAGAGGGATTTAGTATACTTTTGGGACCAGGTTGAAGACTAGAAACGAATTAAAATTGCTCTGAGAAAGCTACACAATCAAAATAAAACCTTTATTTAGCAGGGGTCTAGCAGTCATCTAGGTTCTGTGGCTCCTTGCAAATTATTAAACAGTGTAACACACTGAAAGTCTAATGTCAAATTATTGCTAATTACCCCCAAATTATTAGAAACATTTCAATATAATGCAAAAATGGCAAGCTAAAAATCGTTATACTCCGTAAAATGGCGGATAATGTACGATGGTGTCGTTGGCCCTTAGTTTAGCCTTTCAGGTATCACTACATCGATTTCTTCTCAGGTAGCACGTTTCCTTTATAATTGACAGACAGATAGCTGTAACAACCCGTAACTCCGGCCAACCTTAGACAGATCTTAATCTGTTTAGGACCATGTTCGGGACGACGACAGTGACAAAGGGCCCCTAGACCGAATCCTGCCTGTGAGGCAAATTCTGGGAATTAGAATTACTCCTCCCATAATGCAGCGGGCTATACCCCAATGCATCTTGGGACAAAGAAGGTGTCGTTGTAGTATTGTTAAAAGTCCTTGGACGTGAGATGAATTATCTTGTCCACAATTGTTCAAATATAATTTGACTAGTGGGTAATCACATTGTTAACAAACTGTACCGGTGAGTTATTGTACATTGAGACTGGAAACTGAAACAATCGATAGCTCAATGGCGTAGCTGGTTTTGACATAAATTAAGTCCGTTTGTTAACGTTAGAAAGGGTCCATGTTTTACCTTAAAAGCATTTTGTTATAACGTTACCCGTGCGCTCATTGTAAACTACGTAATTAGCTTGCGGGGGGGGGGGCTGTTTTGTGTTGAGCAGAGTATGTGTATAATTCGAAACATTTTTGCTTTCTATAGGTCGTGTGTGTGTGCTGTAGCGAGAAATGGGAGCTGATAAAAGGTGAGTAGTTACGTTGAGGTCTAGCGCTAACGCTAGCGCCGTACTGTTCGCCATGGTGTGGTTAATTATAATGGCAGTGTTATTTTTGTCCAATTTGAAATACCTGTTCCGTCCTCAGCGGGTGAGAGAACGTTATGTTAATGTGGAATTGCATTAAAAACGCCTGCCTGTCAATTTTACATTAACGATAGCGTATAGCAACGTTACACAATTCACGCTCAGTGTGTATTTCTGAACCCTGTATACTTTCAGTAAACGCCTGTGGGTCGTCTTTACCGTTCTTACTCTTAAAGCCAAAACATGAAAATCAATCGATGTGATAATGTACAATATTTTCCTCATGGTCTTAAAAAATGCCCACCATGCGGGATACTACAGGTAAAATGTTTTCCTGCCATCCTACTTAGGGCAATACTATTCAATTTCGTTATTTTATGGACATCTTAAATAGCAAGATGGGAAGTTGCAACAGAGTTGAAGTATTCTACGTGGCTTACCTGAGAGGAAAATAGATTTGAATCCAGGAAAATTACCTGTTTAAACATTTCTTGAACCTCTACCAGCTACTGACATCGAAATGTTCAAATTCACCTGCTGCTCAAGAGTAATCTGAAATCTACCAGCCACTTTCATATTTTACCAGCAGTTGGCCGGTGGTTGTTGCTAATTTCTATCCCTGTTTGAATCTGTAGACCTCAAAGAAATGTTGGCATCTGGTGTGACATTTCCAATGAAAATGGCTAATTAAAATCAAAATGGAAATCTAAATTTGGAACAATCTTGAATTAATGTGACACGAGAAGAGTTTAAAGGTTGACATCAATGTAATAAAGTACCAAAGTGACTTGACTAAAGAATATAATACAACTGCAGACTAGTTGTGCTGTTTAACTGTATCCTTCAATGTCCTTCTGAATAGGATTAGCCGCACCGAACGTAGCGGAAGGTATGGCTCTGACCAGCCCCGTGATGAATCAGAATGGCGCGAGAGACGAGAGAGGGACCAAGAGCGGGACCACAACATGCGCCGCTGGGGCGAAGAGAGACGTGGTGAACGCTTTGAAGGAGATCGCAGAGGATCGAGAGACAGTCCAGAGGTAAGTATTTTTTTTACTTAAAAATAAATAAATAAACAGGGTTATAATGTGTTTGTGGTTGAAGACATCCACACTTAACTGATGCGCTGATCTGTTTGTTTTAAAGCAAAGAGAAAGAAAACGACGTAACAGTGACAGATCAGAAGATGGTTATCACTCTGATGGCGACTACCCAGAGCAGGATTACAGAAGGGAGCCTGGGGAGGAGAAGAAGAGCAAGACCATCATGCTCTGGGGTCTGTCTCCTCATGTCACTGAAGATGATGTAAGTCCTAAGTTTTGTTCTGAAGTTTAACAACCTCTTTTGTGTTTAGTTTGGTTTTGTGTGTGTGTGCCACTTATTCTATAAGGGTGGCAGGTTTTGAATCATTGTGTTAAAGTACCATCTGCATGTTGTTGTTGTTCAGATTCGTTTTGCCATAGACCAACTGGAGGGGCCACAGCCAGTGGATGTCAGGCTGATGAAAAAGAAAACAGGTGAGAGCCAGAAATGTGACGGACCCTGACCTCCCTCCCCAGTCTTTGACCATAGGGCCAATCTGCTTCCATTCAGACCCATTTTCCCATAGCAGCTAGTAGAAAATTGTATCAAGTTACTTGAAAAAGGATTTAAAATGTTGATTTTTAAGATTTATCATTTCAGTTCATTGTGGATCTTTTTTTAAGGTAAGTAAGAGCAGCAATAACAGTTTTAAAAAAGTCAATTGGCAGACACACTCGGTGTTGAGTGTGGTTCAAACAGTGGTATTCAGCAGGATTTCTTGCTATGGTAAAACTCCTATGGAGTGGCCTATTGTGTACCAAACAGGGCCTGGGTCGTGAAGCAGTTTGTGGAAGACTTTGAATTATATGCCCATGGACTCTTAACTAACACGCCTCCCGTCTATATTTGAATGCTGTCTCTAGGTATAAGCCGTGGTTTCGCCTTCGTGGACTTTTATCACTTGCAAGATGCTACACGATGGATGGAGACCAATCAGGTTGCTTCACAATCGCCAAGTCTAGTTTTAATCTTGGGGATATGGAAAAATAACCCAAAAGGCAACCAAAGTGCATTGAATAAGTAGTGTGGAAACTGTACAGATCTTTTTGAAAAGAGAAAGGGAAGAAAAAAAACCCATGGATTGTATGCGCCAGAACATAACGATTTGAATTGTATATTCATCATTTATATCTTAATGTTTAGTGTAGTAATGGCAGTAGCATCAAAGCTGCAGATTTTAATTGCATTCGAGGTCATAAGGAATCTGCATGTAGGATAATAAACACATATCTTTACCCTGCTGTTAGAGGCATTATCAATGATATTTTAGAATGTAGGCTCAGACTTCTCTTTTTAAGCCTACCCCTCAGTAATCGGGAATGATTTAATCTTTTTTGTTGTTTTTTCTTCAAATAAAAAAGTGCAGTCAAATATGTCTGTTTAGGGTCACATTGTACACTTTGCTCCAGCTCAGCCTGGGCACTCGGGTCCCAAACACCAAAAGAACCCTTCACACACCAGGCTCACATATACATCATGTGCCTGTCTTGTCTTTAACACAAAGGCTATCTGTTGGGGGTCCCTCTCCCCCATCTCTCCCTTCCAACACTGCTTGCTCTATTGATGAGATCGATGCTCTCCAGGAACTCTTGAGTGATTTTTGTCGTCCTCTTTCAGAAACGTCTGACCATCCAAGGCAAAAGCGTGGACATGCACTACAGTCACCCCAGGAACAAGTATGAAGACTGGCTCTGCAACACTGTAAGTTAATGATCCATCTTGGTTTCATGGCTACGTTATCCAAACAATGCTGCTACAGAACACCTCTCTCTCTCTCACACACACACTCTCACACATGCCTATAAGTTTATGTTAGGCCTATAAGTTACAATTGTTGCAGTCCTGTCAGCTAATTTTGTCGTGCACCTACATTTTGATAAGCGGTAAAGGTTAGGTTGTGTCTCAGGTAAGTATGGTATGCTGCACCAATATAGCTTGCCTGTTTTCTGAGGCAGCACTGTTCAGGGCTTTAGTAGGTGTATAATAAAAATGATGTGAACGGTTACTTGCAGTGTGGCCTGTACAATTTCCGGAGGAGGCTGAAGTGCTTCAGGTGTGGAGCAGCCAAAGCTGGTAAGTAGTTAAATCAACAAGAGGCCACTGACTGCAGACATTCGTGCAGCCTGGGTCAGCAGTGCTGGGATGCAACGCAAAATTAGTGTTGTGTTGTTGTCACTCTGTCAGATGTAGGCAAAGTGCATAGATGGGAAACAGCATGCATTTCTTCCTTGCTACCTGACGATTCAAAATGGGGACAAAACACAATACATGGAGTTTATGAAATGTGTTATGAGGTGTGAGACACGTTATATTGTAAACACCGACTTATTTCTAGCCCAGGTTTTTACACTTATACCTCATTTCCTCTTTGATTACATAGTCCTGAAGGTTATGTTAATGAACCTCTTACTTCTCTGTGATTCTCTCAACAGAAAGTGAAACCAGCAATAATACTGGAGTCTCTGAAACTCAACCCAGTGGAGATTTCTATGGCGACAGTAAGGACTTTTACAAATGTAATATCCTACAGTTAGTTTGGAACTGAAACTAAAAATATCCATGGTAGGTTGTTCTTAAATATAGACTTTTGTCCTGTACAGCAATCATCCTGAGAAATATTGCTCCTATGACCAACGTGGAAGCCATCATGACAGCGCTGGCACCGTATGCTAATCTTTCATCAAACAACATTCGCCTCATCAAGGACAAGCAGACCGGCCAGAACAGAGGCTTTGCCTTTGTACAGCTCTCCTCTCCTCTGGTAAAGCATCCTTTTTAATATGTACAAATCAACATTGTCACAATTGACTGTTGTTCAGTGTCATGATCTGCTGTAACAAGCAACCACTTATTAGTGGCCTCCTATTAATATTACTTCTTTTGTCTTAAAATGTTTCTCCATGATGAACTTGATGCCTCCATATCACTTAAAATTGAATATCACTCCTTTTTACAGGAGGCCTCTCAGCTGCTGACCATCTTACAGGGCCTGCAGCCTCCTCTAAAACTGGATGGAAAAACAATTGGGGTGGATTATGCCAAGAGTGCTAGAAAGTGAGTAAAATAGTGTATAATGTGCCTTGGTTTTGTGATAGATGAAAAGATTTACGCACATCTTTGTTCCAAACGGGAACTGACTTGTTTGCATTTCTTGGCTCTCTACCTGTTTTAGGGACCTTTTGCTACCTGATGGGAATCGTGTCAGTGCCTTCTCTGTGGCCAGCACAGCCATTGCGGCAGCCCAGTGGTCCTCAAGTCAGGTAGGCCCATTTTCTGTCAACACACAGTTATCTATCATCTCCATGTCGACGCAACAGGCTCATAACCGATGCTTTACATTTTCAGCCGCAGCAGAGCGCAGAGGGAATGTCCGAGTACAGCTACCTACAAGAAGGCTATACTCCAATGCCACAGGTTAGTAGAACAAGCGAAGCCAACATGCTAACATATGGCTTGAAAGTAGATACATTCTGCCATCTTTTAATTAGTTTGCTTTAAAGATGCATTCAGGAAAATACGACTGTGTGGTTACATCTAGAGGCTACAACATGGACAACACATGTACCCCGATAAATAATTGTCCAGCAAAGGCTATATACTGATTTGATTCACCAGTGCTAAGCCTACCGACCCCAATATTACTGATGACAGCACTTCAGAGATAAGACATGAGGCTGTACCTGTATATCAAAACATCGTTTTAAATATTGAGATGATGTTATGTGTCATGTTAGTTTTACACTGACAAGCCTCGGGGTCTCCTTTGGAACAAAAGCTGACTAGTGAGGTAGTTTCGCACTCCTGAAGCTCAAAATGTAATATTTCAATAAATGGCTTTTCCTCAATAGGACTACCAGACGTTCTACCATCAAGGAGTTGGAGCCAGCACCTCTCAGGGAAATGGGATTCTAGGAGGTATGAAATGCTGTCACGCCCTTTTTATATAAATGTTGGCGCTATTACTGATCATTTATTGTGTAAAATTAGTATTGGAAGAATTTCATAATGTTACGCTTACTATTTAGTAGTTTTTCTGTGCTTTTGGTGACATTCATTTGAGATGAAATTCAATAGTGAAGTAGAATTATAGATTTTAGAAGCAAGAAAACAGATTTCAGTAACATTTTGAACAACGTAATAATTTCACTTTGTTTGCACTATGATGTTGAATGAATTATGACAGAGCTTTGCTTTTCAAATTGTAGCTGCCCCAGGTGTAAAGATTATCCCAACTGCAGCTGGAGTGGTAATCTCACAGACCCCGCAAGTCTACCAACCCCATATCATTGCGCAGCCTGCTGTTCAGGTAACAGTCACATTTTTGTTAACTCTGTAATTACGCTGCAGTACCATTATTAAAATGCATGGTCTAACAGTCTCTGAATAACCACTACATTAATTGCAGGCATTTTCACTTGCCCAGCAATTGGAGGCAAAGGCCCAGGCGGGACATTTTCCAGGCATTGAAGGCGTGTCTGTGCCTCTTGCCACTGTAGCTGCAGCCACTGTTACCGCCAGTACATCAACAGCCTCAGGACAGACATCTGACACCAGCACTGGTAAGAGCAACATAAGAGCCCATAAAACCTGTCTTGTTGAAGTGTGATGTGCATAAAGGGGAATTCCCCTTGAGGTCACTGTCATGTACATTATATTAGTGTTTGTCTGGAAACGGCTTGAAACTCAGAAACCTGAGAATTTGATTCTGCCTGTACTTTAAGAGTACTTTATGTAGTTTTTTAAAATTTGATTAACATTTACAAACAAGACTGTGACATCTGACCAAATGTGAGAGCTGAAGGGCTTAAAACTCATTGGATCAAAAGGTGTCTGCCTTTATATTGGTAACAACATTTTTTTTTCTAAAATGTTATATTGAATGAAAACTTGTCCAGACACACTTGTATTGTCCCAGTGTAAAAATCCTCCTATACATCCTATACATGAGTGATCTTAAATACTCACAGCTGTTTTAACTTGTAAAAGATGTTTTCTACAGCAGTTGTTAATGATATTGTGTTTTGTAATTGACAGTTCTTCCTGATACCTCCACCTATCAGTATGATGAGTCCTCTGGCTACTATTATGATCCTCAAACCGGCCTCTACTATGACCCAAACACCCATGTAAGTAGTGCACAACCACCATGTGTGAGTCACTTGGTTTTCCATCATGTTGATACATGATTATGTATATTGGTGTTTGTCTTTTCAGTATTACTACAACTCTCAGACCCAGCAGTATCTGTACTGGGACAGTGAGAAGCAGACATACGTACCTGCCGCGAACGACGCAAACGCTGGGCAAAGTGACAACCCAAGCGGCTTCGCAGCAGGCGGCAAAGAAGGCAAGGAGAAAAAGGAAAAGCCCAAAAGCAAGACTGCGCAGCAGGTATTGTGATGTCAGCACACATGGTCTGTTACGCATGTAGCTTCTTCTACTTCTTCAACTTCTATGTAGCCTTTTCATGTAAAACAAAAAAAATGTTTTCAAATATATTTAACTTCATTTTCAAATCTGTTTTGACTCTTTCAGATTGCTAAAGACATGGAGCGGTGGGCTAAAACACTCAACAAGCAGAAAGAGAACTTCAGGAGCAGCTTTCAGCCTATTAGTCAAGAAGAGAGGAAGGAGGCAGCAGCTGCAGATGCTGGCTACATACTGTTTGAAAAGAAGGTAATCTAGAAGGATTCAATATCCGACAAAGTTCAGAGACTGCACGTGGTGGACTTTAATGTTCTAAATTGATTGATTATTTATTTAGCAGACAGGGGGTCTAGACAGACTCATGCCAGAGTTGCCAAGGGGCCCTGAGGAGGAGCCACCAATCACCCCAGTCAACACTTCCAAGGTGTGTGATTTCAATGTGTTTATAGCAATTATTGTAAAATAATTTCAATAGCATTGTAAATATATGTACTTGGTTATATTCATAAGTTTATTGTCAGCTGTGTTTACACCTGTCTTTTGTTTATCGTTAGTGTGGCCTTGTGGCAGCCTACAGTGGAGACAGTGACCCTGAGGAGGGGATGGCAGAGCCTGATGGTGGTGATGGAGTCCAAGATAAACTGACAGACTGGACAAAATTGGCCTGCTTGCTGTGTAGGAGACAGTTTCCCAACAAAGAGGGCCTTCTTCGACATCAACAACTGTCTGACCTGCACAAGGTAACATTTCATGTATTGTCTTCAGGCCTGAGTAATAAAAGTGTCGGCCTATAAGACCAATAATCCATTGGGGTATTAATTTTGTCACTGATCTTTCCTAGAAAAACATGGAGGTTCTCCGCAGATCCAAAATGAGCGAAGCAGAGCTGGAAGAGTTGGAGAAAAGAGAGACTGAGGTTCGGTTCAAAACACAATCACCCGGTTGCTAGTGAGTCTTACTGTTGCTCTAGTTAATGTGACTGCATTTAAAAATTCAAAATCTTTTAATTCTTCCGGTGAATAGATGAAATATAGAGACAGGGCAGCCGAGAGGAGAGAAAAATATGGCATCCCTGAACCCCCAGCGCCCAAAAAGAAGAAATTTAGCCAACCAACACCAGTCATGTAAGCCACTAAAATGCTGTTTTGGAATCCTTGCATGGATCAAGTTTATCATTTTGTGTTTTTTGTTGTTGTTGTTGTAATGTTTAAATGACTCAATGTCCCTGTGCAGTAACTATGAACAGCCCACTAAAGACGGCCTCAACAGTGACAATATTGGGAACAAAATGCTGCAGGCCATGGGCTGGAAGGAGGGTAAAGGTCTCGGTCGCAACCAGCAGGGCATCACTACACCAATTGAGGTATTCACAACAATTTACCTGGTGGTGACGAGGTCGTATCCAGTATCCATCAGCATCAATAACTATTATTTCTTTATTATTAAAAAGTACTTAAGTCTGTGGTTTTTCTTCTCAGGCACAGTTGAGAACAAAGGGAGCTGGACTTGGCACAAAAGGCACCAACTATACGCTCTCTGCTTCAGACACGTACAAAGACGCGGTCCGCAAAGCCATGTTTGCTCGCTTCACTGAATTGGAATGAGTCGCTAGTCTGGAGCTCAAATGATTTATGGTCAAAGTGATCATTTGCTGCTTTTATGGCAGGAGCTCCACAACATCTGCATCAACACTGACAAGTGAATTGGCATTGAGGCAAGAGAAGTTCACTCCTATGTATGCTAAATGATGATTATGCCTCTTGCCATAATGGTTAAACCACACGGTAGGAAACATCTGTAATGGAGGTGTAATGAGATGGTGAATAATATAATTTATAAATTGTATATAAGCGCAGTAAATTTGCTTCCCTAGTTTACGTATTTCTTCTGTTAGCCATTTTTCTGTCTCAGCATGTTACAAAGATTGTACAGTTTATACAAAAAATCTTGTCTGTTTGTACAGAAAATAAATGACATGAGTGATTTATGATGGTCTTTATCATTTTTCATCACCCTTAGTAGAAATTAAATTTATAATTTTTTTTTTTTATGTGGTTGTGTAATCTGCATCCTATAATTACACCAGAAGGTGTAGAATCGCTACACCATCGAGTTATATTGCAATGTAACACATTTCTTTAGTGGAAGAACTACTGCTATTGCAATGATGATCTAGGGAATTGTGTGGCAGTACCACCATGTCCTGAATTTTAAAAATCCTCATCAGTTATTCATTTTTAATGAGCATGTCCCTGATAATGAAAGTTAGATATGGACAAAATTCTTGTGGAATATGCAGTAGACCACCAAGACAACTGATGGTTGAAACCAGAGGAGTTATGTGTGACCTCCAGATGGTTTTAGCCTGCATGTTTTTCACGTTAGTATGCATTTCCTTATTAACAGTTCAAATGTTGCTGATTTTTGGTATTAGACCGTAGAAGTCTAATGGAGACGGGGGCAAACCAATACGGTCCAAACAACGATGTTAAAATGATCAACACCACCAGCTGGGATGTATTTTAATAGTGGCTGAAAACAGGATTGTTTCCCCCCTCGTAAATCTAAAAGTACTTTAAACTCGGGCAAAGGTTCTTCTCTGTATGTTTGCTTATCTGACCTGCACCATCTAGTGTGATTTAAGTTGTTGTAGTGAGACTGCCCTTCCACTAGAGGACACATGTTTAAAGCCATGCGCTGACTGGCATTCATTCTGCTGAGGTGTCCTTCAGCAAGTCACCACATGTTTTTCAGCTCCAGATATTTGGTGGTTGACCTTGCTGTCTAATCTTCCTGTGAAGGCAACACGAAAGATATATTTCCCCAGAGAGACAAAGAACCAGATTCCTTGATTACCCTGTCAGTCATAATAGATAAATGGAGTGACAATTTGCATGTTTTAGCACAGGCCTTTAGTGACTCATCCTGTGTATGTCCCGGCTTGATCCAGACTCTTCAGTTACTATGTGATGGGCTTTCTTTTGTCTTGTTGGAGCTTTCACTGTTGCAATGTCATGGAAGTAGTGGAGATGTAATAGACCCCTTTTTTATTTCTATGTTTTGTATAAATGAAACATAACATTCAAGGTACTTGTCGGCAATAACATAAGCAATCCACTGGTGTCTTTTGCTGTTTTTTTATACTGATACGGATCCGTGTGTGTAGATACAATCTTTTTAGTGTTTAGTGTTACAGTGGAAAGTTTCTCCAGCTAAGATAAAAGAACCACTAGGCATTCAGATAGGAGCCTCTTTAACCTGTCTTCCCTGTCGCTTCCAACTCTTATTTGCCTGTAATTTATCTTTAATGGGATGTGTCCTAGTTCCCCCCCCCCCCTTTTTTCTTTTCTTTTCTTTTGCATTACTGGTAAATGTTTTTTAAAAATGGCATTTGCGTCAGGGTGATATTGGATGTGTTGCTTCATCCAGTGACCACACTCTGTCCAAATGATTACTTTGAACAGAACACCTGATTAAAAGACCCTGACCATGCATTGGACATTCCAGAGTAAGTGGAAGAAAAAAATCAGTTTGTGTTGATCCTATGTATCTTTAGTTTAAAGAGATCATTGCCCTCTGAGTTCATGGTCTATCTTTTGTTTGTCTTTTGCATCGATTCAATTCAATTTGATTTATATAGCGCCATATCCTAACAGAGTAATCTCAGGGCATCTGTTTGTTTGCAGAGAGAAATGAGAAGAAAATTAAAGCACCCTGTGAGCGGAGAATTAAAGGTTGTTACTTACTGGATGCTGCATATACTTTGCATTGTCAAACTCACCTTGGCCTGTAATTTTTTTATATAGTAACTGAAATTGATCGTCCACACAAAGAGACGGCCAGTTTGCCACTCTCTGTGCTGGCAGTCATGTTATAAACAAAAGTGTGTTACACAATGGATCATGATACACTTTATCCCTTGGGCTATTTGGACCTCATGGTGCCTCATCTCTTGATATTTTTACCTCTAAGGGAGAAATGTTCTGAACCTCAGACCCACCTCTGTTAGATAAATATATTGTAGCAATACAGCCTTTACTCCTGCGATCTGAGGTGGAGGCTCTGCTGTTGAGTTCCCATCCTGCTTTCTCAGAAGCATCCATCTGCAACTATAATAAAAAATAAGCCATCTCCCACTCTCTATGAATGGGCTTACGTAATTCTTTCAATAAACTGTAAAATTGTTAATGATGTTTTTGGTATGGCAAGCTGATTCCACTAAATGTAATTTACAATGCAGTGGATTATGTAAGTAACGTAATTCCACCTCTAATACCACCTGGGATCCCATCAGACAGCACCAGGAAAGTCAGAGTCGAGTTTGATTACACGTCCTCCTTTTGTTCCATGAACGCTCTGTTTCTGTTCTTTGTTGACTGTCTACATGCTGCCTAACACCACACCTTAAAACCCAGCGGTCCAACAGAATAAAAAAACAGTATATTCTGAAGCAAGTATGGAGTGCTGTGTCTCTAGCCCCAGTTCGTGCCTCTCACCATGGATCACCATTACGTTCAAGTCACAGAGCTGAGCATTCAGTTTTCTGAAAAATAAATAACTGGCGAAGGTGGAAAATTCTGAATGTATGTCTAACAGTAAAAAACCTCCATCTGTCCTGAAGGTATTTACTCAGAGACTCTTCTAAACATCTGGAAGAAATAATATGAACCTATTTATATGGACTTTTGGACAAGACAAAAACAATATTAACTTTAGTAAAATATTAAATAAATGAAAGTAACATCCATACAGACAAATAGAACTAAAAATAAATTATTTACACCTTGATTCACATTATACTAATTAATAGAATACAGTCATAAGTTATGTTAAACAACACACTTCTTGCAAAGATTACCTGGTATTTATGTTTCGGAAAAAACTAATTCTTTGCTTTGTGATGCAAATGTGATGGTAACACATGAGAGGCACAGTCTGGGGCTATGCTGACTCTAACAAATGACAGCGTCCTTTTTGAGCTGACTGCTGACGACTGCTTTTTAGAAAAGTTGGAAGCTGAGCTTGTTGATGCTAATTTGAGATATTAGCAATACATAGATATTTTATACTTTCACATTCTGAACATATTTCCTGTAAACAATAGCTCAAGAGAAGAACCTTGTTTTTAAACCAAATAAACAAACTGGACCAAAGTAGGAAGCAGAGAGACAAGGACGCTATGTGTTAAGTGTTTCTGCTGGTCCTGCAGCACAGCAGTTTTGGTTTGGGTGAGACCTTGTTTTAACAAGTGTGCTTTGCTATCTGGTTGTAAGAGTTTCATGGTTTCCCAGATTTTTCACTTTGGTGAAGACTGAAAATAGATCTGTTTTCCGTGACAATTCTCTGATAAATACCCTGTACGTTACCTGCTCAGCACCAAACAGCAGACAGACAAAGTTACCGACTAGCTGGAGAACATAGTGGAAAATTAAGCGGCTAAAGAATCAGATATTTCCCTCAGGAGGTGGTAGAGACCAAAAACAGAGCTGAAACAAGAGAGAATAATGTTAGATGGACACAAACGACACCAAATAAAAGCTAATGTTGCTCTGTGTCTGTTGGCTCTGTAAATAAGCAACAGTTTGCTTATTTGCTTATATGTCAGTGTTGTGTTTACAGCTTGTTTCCGACCTCAAGTGGCAAAACAAAATCAGCGATTGCAGGTTAAAGGTCTATGAATTCTACCGTTGCCCAAGCAATACGTGGATACACGGCTGATGACCAGGCCTTATTGTATCTGCTTGAGCTACACTGGGTGCCCCACTGGTTTGATAGACATTTCAGGACCAGAGCCTGCTCAGTTGTCCAGCCGCCCTCCCTGTTCATGCAGCTGCATGAGTCTTACAAATAGCCACATCTAGCCACTGCATAGATCACACTGTTGATGGAGGCATATATGACGATTAAAATAATGTAAACGGTTCAATATTAGTATCTTCAAACTTTATTAAGCCAACATGGCCTCTAGACAGTTGCTAGAAGAGTGTAGATCATCTACATAATGGCTTTTTGGTGAACTTGTACCGGACACTTTAAGCTACAGTGAAAACATTGCAAAACACATTGCAGACGTGTCCATGTTATGATCAATGTGTGTTATGGGTTTTCAGTATTTTTATTAGCATTTTTACTGGTGGTCAGTTGTATGCATTTCACTTTTAGTTTTTGTTTGTTATTATATTTATTTCATGTTCTTGTGCTACTTATTACTTGACTGAATCTCCACACTGCTGGACAGAGATTTCACCAACTCAGTGAACTCACATCTGTATCGTGCTATAACCATCATCAAAATAAAATTGGACTTTTTAAAAATGATTTTCAACAACCCCCCCCCAGAAATGTAGACGTTGCTTGCTGTGCAGCTATGCAATTAAAATTAATTGGTAAATTGATGTAGTACATTGTATTGGTACTGCCAGAGGCAAAGATGACCTCCTCACCTCTGTATTAAGTGCTCAGCTATTGTTCTTTCATTAGTAAGCGGGGGGCAAGCTCTCTCCACATTCCGGACTTTTTAACAGGTGCCAAATCTCAGGCTGCACCGTGCTGAGAGCTGCTGGGTCAGATACAACAGCCAGAGAAAGAATAAAGGAAAGAAATGGAAATCATCATTGTAGGGAACTTAGTGTATGTATGCTGATGTGCTACGTGGTGCGCGTGTGAATCAGACAAAGAAGGATAAACCTGTTTGTTGTGGCAGTTGTGTATTTCGCACATTCACATTATTAAATGTACATTTAATGTGACCCACGCTCACTCCACAATGAGAGCTCTTTACGCACGTTCTCGTGGCGTTGCGCGTAACGCATTAACAGTGCCATTCATGCGCATTTCCTTCGTGCCAAAGAGTAGAGCAACCAGTATGAATGCCACGGTCTGTGATTTTCCTCGTATTCCCCTCACCTACTAAGAAACCAAGTGGTGAAACCTACAGCGAGCAGCTCAGCTATAGGGGTGGGGGGTGTAAAGGAGGCGGACCTAATGCGACCCCCACAGTTGAGCTTCAGAAGGTTTTACAATGCCGACCATTTCTCCAAGCGCATATTGTAGCTGCTGGCTTAAGAGAGCGACGGTCCGAATGTGCGTAAATACCCACGAATGTAGTTAGTCTGCCATCCAACATCTTCCCCGAGGAAAGAAAACAAGAGAAGACACGCCAGGAGGAAGAAATTCACCAGAGATCATCCAATTTATTCCCACTCATCAGAGGGATTTACTGGAAAGCGTCGTGACAAGAACCTTTGGTAAGACTGAACAAATCTGATATACTTGTCTTTAAACAGAAGCAAAAACGCGTTTTGCTTGCAGAGATGATGTAGTTTGACACGATGTTTGTATCTAACTGTTTTTTTCTGAAACGTTGAGGTTTGTGAAGGAGTATTTTAAAACGCTGGACATAGTATGTTTTTCTTTCACCAATCACAGGAATATTGTAGCCCAGGGGGAAGGAATGAAAAGATTAGTATGAATATTTGTAAGCCTATATGATTACATGGCGCACAATACTGGGACTTACGGTTTTGGTTCCTATTTGGTGAGTGATCAATAGGGAAAGAACAGCATGTTTGGTCCTCCTGCAGTGAGCGCCAAGTCCAGATGTCATGACCATGTGCCTCAAGGAGCCAGTGACAGATTGTTGTCCATCTATTGTCTGTCCGACTCTTTTGAACCTTTTTGAATAACCTTCAAGCTGGATCAGCCTAAAATTTAAAGTCGTGTAAACCAACAGCTGAATGAAGGGCTTTAGTCTACGTGAAGAGCTACACCTCAGTGTGTTGTTGGTGTCCAAACCACATGGCATCGAGTAAACGCAAAGACAATATCCTTTTCCTCGTACCAACAAAACCATATCCGACCGAAATAACTTTGTTCTAAATAATAGCACCACACAGGAAAAACATAATGAATCTGCCCCAAGACACGAGTAATATCAAACCAGTAGCTTTAACAACCAGTAGCAACATTTTTTAAAGCACTTTGTCTTTGTTATTGTAAGCTAAATATAGGCTATATGTGGAGGAAGAGCGCCCTGTGTGGGAAGGTAATGCTGCACATTGCCACTCTTTGCTGACTGAGCCTAGTACATGTGTTATTGTTTTATTATTTTGTGCCTGACAAGACAATTTCTCTTCCTGAGTACGTGAGAGGCAGTTCTTTTGTGACCTAAATGTTGACCTGGTTGTGGGAAATGTGGATTTGCAGTGTTCTTTGAGCAGCCTGCATGAAATCAATGTGTGCCAGTGATTTGTATCTCCTGCTGTTTCTTGTGTAGTTTCTCATGTTGGATACCATCTGCTATTTCACACGAGAATGTGACACGTTCTGCATATTAACATTTAGAGCTGAAACGATTAGATGATTAATGGACAATCGACAGAAAATGAATCAACTTTTATTAGTTTTCATAGAAGGTTCATAAATTAATTTTCTTTCTTATGTGATAGTAAATAGTACATTTTTGGAGGTTTGGACTCTTGGTCAGACAAAAAACTACGTTTGAGGATGTCGCTTTGGACTTGTTGCCATGTTGAAATTGTTATAGCCATTTTCACCATTTTATAGACATTTTATTGACTAGAAGATTAATCCTTAAATCAAAACAATCCCTGATCCCTTTAAAGTCTATGCTAGACTGTTACTCTACTGCAAATATTCTGCAGTTACTCCCAGTTTCCACAGTTATGATAATGATAATAGTAATACTTAAAGTTTAGACATTTTTAAGTTGGTCTAACTCATGAGACTCATCAGACTTTGGAGTAGGAGGGTTCATGGATGCTGCAGTTTATTTGGATCCGCATCATGTTTCCTGTCACTATGCAGATTGGAAAAGTTTACATGCACGTGGCAGGTTGCTAATTTAACTCTTTGACTGAACTGGGAAGCAGCGGGTGTGGAAATTGGAATATTCCTGTGCAACAACTGTTAAATGTTGTGAAACAAGGCAACAAGTTGAATGCAGGTGTTGAATGGTCATGAAAAACGGTGGTTATACTGGTGAAAACATGTAATCTTTAAAGAGTAAGCCACTGTACAACATTTATGGTTAAATTAGGAAAAAGATTGTGAAATACTAACCATAATGACTGAAAACATCTCTGTGTATTCAAGGTGGTGCGGATGAGGGGGTATGTTTTTGACTTTGGCCCCTATCTAAACCCCCTATATGGGTTTTTATGCTGGGTTCATCACAGTGGAAAATGAGCAGATAAGCCTGTCTGCGGTCAGTGAACCCAGCATGTGCCGTGATCAAGGTGGCTGAGAGTTTGAGGAGGAGCGGGACAGGTGCGTGGAGGCCGATGTTTTATCCATGTGGGAAGCAGCCAGCTGAGCACTTTTGTCGCACTGAAGAATATCTCCGTTTGAGTCAGCCTAAAGTGTTAAGTGTCAGACACTCCAGAGGTTATTATTATCTTTGTCATGGGGCTAATCTGTGGGGTTTAACCTTATATCATGTGCCATTGTCTATTTATATTGAAGTCATTAAATTACATATATTCAAGTAGACAACATAGTTATTGCGGTCTAATCCACTAAGAGTAATTAGTATAAATTAAATTCCACTGAGAGCCATATGTTGTTGTATTTGAAGACTCACAGGAAGTTAATCACCATATACTTGCCAAGATATAAACTTTAGCATATGTCAGTAGTTAACCGATCTATAAATCAGCCTATGCGAGCTGATATACAGGTCTTCTAAAAGCTTGTCTTGAATTGGGAGTTTCAAGTTTAGAACTGGAACAATACACAATACTCAAGACAGCAACTGGCAGATAGCTTACTTACCATAAATATCTAAACCTGCAAAAACTCTTTTTTGGGGCTATTTGTGGGCAACAGAAACAAGCTGTAAACCCATCACCGAAATAGTTCTCTACCAGCTCATGGGGTAAATTTACTGGTTCTTTAGCTGCTACATGCTCCACTATGTTCACCATCTAGTCGCTAACTTTGTTTGTCTGCTGTTTGGTGCTGAGCAGGTATCATACAGTGTATTTATCAGAGTATTTTCACTGAAAACAGCCGCCCACAAACATGTTACGGTACTTTACTTCTTATCATTTTGCTTTTAGCTGACAATTTTGATTCTTGTATTTACATACAATCCCATGTGTTCAAGCCTTTAGCATTTTGTAACAATAGAAAAACTTTCCAACAAAACAACCCACTGCCACTTATAGCTAATGGCCGATACTAACTCCCTAAGCTATCCACCATTGTGATATTGATATTGATGTTGATGATGAAATTCCTTTCAAAACTGTAATCTGAGCATGGCAGAAATGAGTCTGGGACTGGGTCAATGCAAACTGCACCTAAAGTTGCACTTGACCACCGTCAACATCTCTCATGTGATGTTTTTTGTAAATACTTTAGTGTGCTATAGAGCCTCAGTGAAAACAAAAAGAAATGCACATGCTGACAAAAACATGGTACTCTCGAAGTTGTTTAGGATTTAATTTACAATATATGTTGTTTAATTACTAACTATTGTAACATATCAAAGGGGGATCATTTAAAATCATCTACATTTATAAATGTAGTATTTAGGATTGTGTTGACCTGTGCTCAAGATGTCAGGTGTAAGTATGCCTGTCTGAAGTGTAATTGCCGCTGTACCTCCTGCTGCCAGCTGTTGGTTATCAAGCCATTTTCTTAGAAAAATGCCCTGCGGCTTCTCAACATGTACTCGTAATTAATGAAAGTTAACTGACTCCTTATGTAACTAACAAGGGCGTATTTTTACTAAACAAGTACTGATTCATACACAGTTTATTTTCTTACTCTTCCATTTAGTTTAGGATCAAGACATTTGGATAGTTGCCATTGTTACACTGTCTCACATTTTAGCTCAGCTGCTCCTCAGATGCTACGTACTTCGTTACTTTTGGTTACTTTTATCTATGTTGTTTGGTATTTAAGAAGAATGTTTTTGTATTTTACTTACTTTACTTGTTCTTGTTGTGGCTATCTTTCCCATCAGCTAAAACATTTTTCCTGGCATCTTCATTTTTGAAACTGCAAGACACCAGGGCATAATGGCATTATCAACCTCTATATTGGTCTACACAGGTCTACACAAGTCAATTTAATTCAATAATCTTGTTATTTGAAAGTTATAGCCCAAAGCTCTTCTTGCAATTGTGCGACTTCTTTCTCTCTCCTTAATTTTTTGAAGGACAAATTACCTGGAACACCTCACAAAATAATGCAGTCCTGTTGCATTACCAGCCTGCTGATGCAGTCAAAACAATGAACATTACAAGATTCACCTCCTGTATTACACCCGTAGTGCTTATGCTCCCCTAAGCTAAAACTAATGGCCCAAAGGATCTGTGCCAACTTTTTAACTTGATCTAGTCATGCAGCAAAACGCTCTGGACCTCCTACAGCTGAAGCCACCTCTGCAGAATTTGAAGACATGCTCACGTTCAGCTACACAAGCCAAATTCAATCAGTCATTACTTTTAAAAATATGTTTGGAAACTTTTGCACATTGGTCATTCCCTAAGTTGATCAGATGAAAAACTGTTTGTTTTATGGAATTTTAGAGGTCTGGCTAACAACATACCTGCCACCACGGTGTATTTCATCTGGATTTGTATTACAAATGAGAGGATTGTCCCAAGAGTATAGGGAATTTATTTAATTTGTCACATTATTTTATCAATTTTGTGTCCAAACTTTGTTCATTTCAGCTATTAAAAGTAGTTGTGAGTATTTAAAAGAGTTGTAGTTCCTGAAAAATTCACCATAATTAAAGCAATGCCTTCAGTCCGCTTTGCCACACAGTGGAATAAGTGATTCAGGTGCTGGCCAATATCGCAGGACATGAGTATGTGTTCCTCTGTCCCCAGGAGGCACGTGGCTGAGATGAGCTGGTGCTGCCAGGCGCTGTTGGCTGAACCTCGTGCCTGTTCCTGATACGCCACCACATGGGCATCTCCTCATCTACATGTGCTCGCCCACTGCCCCCCACTTGTCCCGTGCCTGCCCTGTTTTATGTCCAACTGACACAATAAGAGATAGGAAGTAATTGTGGAGAATGCTGCTATTTCTTTTTTATAAATATTTGTTTTTATAAATACCCATTCTCTCACATTGACTTTGAACAGATGGAAACAGCAGACGGCTAATCATTTTTCACCCTTCCACCTGTTCAAATATCTCAAATGTCACATAAGTCCAGTAACTCAGACTGGGACTGTTCGCTCTCATCCCCCTTCAGAGCCGATTTGTTACATAACAGAACTTACAGTGGGCTGCAGAAGAGTGTAAGGTGACCCTGCTGGTTTAGAAGAAGATATGCTCATAGGGATCAGTATTCAAAATCAGTAAAGAGATGAGCAGTTCTCTTAGCACATATAAGTTTATTTCATGCACTGTATTGATATAGAAACAGCACGTTACTTGCCAAAAAAGTATAGATACGGTTAAGTTACAAAAAAGTTGGTTTAGATGTTCTTGAATTGAACACATGAACTTTTTCATAGCATGGCAGCTGTTACCCTCTTCATCATTTGATGTCAGCAGGAGAGTCACAAAGATGTGGGCAGAGAGGTAGAACAGAAGAAGCAATGCCAAGTATTATTTTTATTCTTAACCTTTGTATGTTTTCACTCCCACAAACAATGACTTGATGTCCCTTCCTTTGATCCACAGTTTGTACTAAGTGTCTGGGTTGGGTTGCGGTGCAAACAATGACATGCATATGTGCATAATCAATTTAGTCAGACCTTGAGTGTCAAATCATCAGCCAGTTTTTACTTGAAATATCAGAATTTATACCATTGCATCAATCTCGTCTTTTGTTTTTGGATTTGTCCATAATTAGATTATAAAAATAGTATATCTTCGCGATGACCCAAACAGCCTGAAAGATCTGCAAAAACTTTTCATGGCAAAAACCTATTCAGTCCCTTCACATAAGGAACTGTATACTAACAGCACAACAATCACTTCATAAACCTGTCAAGTCTAAAACAAGCTGTTTTCATCATCTTGAGGGGCATGTTTATAGACACACATATGGCTAAACTGTCCAGCCTGCCATTTGCCCATCACTAGATAAAATGACACCGTAATAGTAGTACTAGCAATGTGCCTGTTTAAAGAACTCATTTTGCATACCCGATCACTCACGTGGTAGTTGGCCTGGATTTACTTGATACTTTTACTGAGAACTGCAATAGATTGATGTATGCTTACAGGTCTTTATGACACGTGTGAAAAGCCCAGCGAACACCTGGTAATGCTTTATTTTACAGGTCTGCAGTTTCTCCTAATGGTTTCCAAGAAAGAGCAATCTTACCTGGTATTAAATATAACAAAACTAGAAATGTCCTTTGAAAGAAAAGCTCAATTTGAACTCAAGTAAAAATGAATTCATTGTCAATTCATTGTCAGAATTTTGTTGAGCTGTATGCTTGCCTGTAGACATTTTTGCTGACCTACTGTGGACTGACTAAAAGATATCTGGCTTATGCTAGCAATCAATTTTAAGTCTACCAAATAAGCATTTTTTCTATTTTCCATATAACCTCTGTCTTTACTCTCTGCTTTGACAAAACCATGGGATAACTTACAGGCTAGTAAAATGTAAGGATATGTATGATGTAAAAAAAAAACAAAAAAACACCTGAATGCATTAACTTTACTGATACTATGCAATGGAAGCAAATGTCATTCCAGGGGCAATTCAGCTTGTATTAGCAAACATTCACCACAATTGGCAGAAATGAAGAATAACACTTATGTATGATGATGTGATAAGCTTCATTTTAAAATGACATACGCAACACATTTTCTTCCCTCAGTCTCTCTGGAAATGATCATTATCAAAGCCTGATGTTGCAAGAGAAAGTATTGACATTAGGGGGTTTTACGTTTGTGTGTATGGGACATGTTAACTTTGGGCAAATAAAATGACTCACTAGATAAAGCAATGGAAGGTCTTACTGAGAGATGATTTTTAAAAAGGTTTAAATAAGATTGGTGTTCAGATTTTGATCTTAAAAATGTTTTAGTTTTTATTATTAATTAATTTGTAGGCCTCTGTAACTGATACTTGTGTTTAGTGTGTTATTTAATTCCTAGCTGCAGTAGCATGGTATCATTGGCCCTTTTTAACTGTACAGTATGAATAGCAGTAACAGTGATGTTCTGGCTGAGAGGACACTGAACACAATTGAGCTGCTGTACAGCGGAAGCAGCTAACAACACACCATTGTCTCTCTGAGTTTGGACTGTGAAATAGAGAAGATGATTCATTTGTGTCACTGGGGTCATGGGATACAATGGAAGGTTATTAATAGTTCCTAATTAACAATAATGTGAATCTGAATGTGAGTAAAGTGAACTTTCCCAGATCTTATAATAGATACAGATACTATAATAATACAGATCTTAATAGTTATCCTTTCTCTTTAAACCATGATTACAGAACGTTCCTTAAGAAAAAATACTGTTCATATGTATAATTATAGTACTACTGTAATCACTGTTTTGCAAAGCGCTTTCTCAGTAATTTGTTGTTGTGAGTAATTTAGCATTTTGTTTGATGACATTGTGCTTATATTCGTCATAAAGATCACTGTGTCATTGTGTGGGATCTGAGCAGCGGCACTGAGAATCTGCCAGCTTGTCACTAACATTAACTACGCTAAAAAGAAGAGCAAACAAAAGTAAAAAAGCAAAACTCAAATAGACCTTGACCTATGACCGTGTGGTCTGGACTTGTTTGCCTTGCTCAGCTCTGAAGTTCTGGAAAAGCACAGAAATGTGCCCTATTTTCCAGCTTTTTATCTCAGCCCGTGATCATTTACAGCTATGTACCGTTGGTGTATGTATTGCAGAAGTTTCTGAACGAATTGAATGAGTGAGTGAATGAGGTCAGGTCTTGGGTTTTAGAAGTCACTGTGTCAACAGTGGAGCTGAGTCATCGCTACACAGTTTATAGAAACCTACAGTGTCAGTACATTAACACAAGAACAATTCTGCTTGAGTTTATACACTATGCTACTATTTGAAATTGAAAAATATGAAGGCAGTTACAGTCAACTAAATTGCTGCTTTTGCTGCATCATGTATAAAGCAATACACCAAAGAGGTGTAGGCTGAAGCTACAGATTATTTTGCCTATCCTTTTTACAATATGTAATTACTTTGGTATCACAAGTCACTATGAACAAATGTTATTTTTTCCCCACCTTACTATTTTTAAATGGCTGAATATATATTTTTATTAAATATTCACCACTAAACTCATAAGATTTTGAAATAACATTGCTAGGTATTAGGCATTAACACTCAAAACCACAGGACTGTGTGGGTGTGATTTGATCAGATTTGACTGGCAGTGGTGTGGAAACATAAGCAAACAACCCCACAGGGTATTGCTAGATCCTGATTGGTTCACGGAAATTCATGACATCTGCTTTTTCCAACCCAGTCCAACCCACCCCAAACCAGTAAGAAGAGCAGAGACGAAACAAAAACTATAACAATCTTTCATGTAAATAAAACAAAACTGGTTGAACTTTGCAGGGAAAAACTGTTTAAACAGAACCCCCATCGACCACAGCGAGAAGCTGACTAAGATAATATGTTTTCAGGGCGTTTAAACATTCAAAGTGTGGTGTACATTTTCAGTGAGGTGTACATTTAGTTAATGGAATAACGTATCTTGATAAACAAACCCACACACCTGTATGTGATTCATGTCCTTGCTCCCTCTGCCCTAGATATTCAAGGTATTGACTTGAAAGGAACATCTTCATTGAACACATTCAAGCCAAAAAGAATCTGCTACAACTTGGACGATGAACCCGTCTCAGTCGGAGATGAACATCTTATCCAACGGGAAAAGTCATGACCTCGGAGATGACATGGGTGTGGCAATGAAGACGTTGCTAGAGGATGATCAGTGAGTATTGTCCCTTTATTTTAAACGCAAATGATTGGCTGCCCTTTGTCGCTTCCAAACCGATAAAGCCATTTTAACACAGCATGTGTCAAGCACTTTTTAGTCCTTTTGTCTTTCTGTATTAGTTATACTTGTGTGAAAACCACATCCTGGATTATTTAATGTAAATCAACTGACTTTTAAGTTAACAAAAAAAAAGCTAAAAACAGACTTTTGGATTGTTTAATTTACGCAACAACATCAACCTTTGTCCCTGAGATAAACGTTTTCCATTAGTAATGACCAGGATAGCGAATGTGGAGAGCAACATAAAGTATGACTGACTTAATGCATAATCTTCGCTTTTTTTAAATGCATGTTTACCTTGTTTTTTGCTTGCTGCATCGGGTGGATCCTTATACAGAAATGGCACTCAGACTGTCAGGTATGTTGTTTAGAGATTTGTATGAAGGATTTTTCAACTGCATATTTGTTTTCATGCATATAATAATACAAAAAAATTTAAGATTTTAACAACTGTCTACAGCAGATATGTGCAGAGTTTTTGGAGGTAGATAGAAAGACCATCAATTAACAGTAATAAATGCCCCCCCCCCCTTTAGATTTGATGATCCTGATGGAGGACTGGAGAATGAGGAATTTTTGCCCACTGCAGATGGAAAGAAACCTGTACGCTTTACAGATGTAAGTGTGAAATCCTGAGTTTACAGACACAAATCAATAGAAACAGCATTATTTTTTTGTTTCAAATAAATTGGAGATTTATTGTATGTTTTTTCCTCTCCTCAGTTTGAAGGAAAGACCTCTTTTGGCATGTCTGTCTTCAACCTGGGTAATGCTATTATGGGAAGTGGAATCCTGGGATTGGCCTATGCCATGGCCAACACTGGCATACTCCTCTTCTTGTGAGTAAATACGTATATTTATCAATTTACAAAATATAAACAAGAATCTTCGGACTTATCAAACACAGGCAAAATCACTCAATGTTAATAGGTGCAGTGTTGAATTGTTCCAAACCTGTACCTGTAGCTGTACCTTGTTAAATGGTTGAATGCTCTGGAGACCCTCTAAAACTCCCTTGATGGATTACAGCTAAGGAGTGGACTGCTTTGGTGGTGCGATTAAGGGCCAAGGTGGTGCTGGTTACTTATAGGAGTGATTTAGTATCTGTCATGACATCTTGTAACATATCAGGTCCCATGATATGCCCTATTTCTCGGTCTTCCGTCACCGCCCTTGTTGCAACATACAGACCCCAGAAAGGCCATTGCCTGGAATAACCGAACCAAAAACCAGACCCTGTGTTAGGCATCTGAATTGCTCATTTACTTCCTGCTGCTCCTTGCAGAATGCTGCAGTCAGACCATAACCCTGGTTGTCTTGTTGTCTTGGTCATGTTGTCTGTGTTTGTGTGATCAAGTAGCAGGACTGGAATAGAATAGAGTGTAAGCTTCAACTGTGGAAATAAGAAGTCAGTTCAGTGCTAGAGCTATCAAAGAGTAGCTCCTCTAATGAAGGCTGTAGGCCATATCCATTAAAATCCTGTTAGTAATTGGGTCAGTGGTATTATAACTATATACAGTTGGTGACTGGATCATTGCTCTGTAGCAGCAAGTGCAAGAGACATTTCAGTTACATTTACATGTTTTCAAAGCAACTTGAGCAACAGTTGACAGTCCTGTCCTGTCTTCAGTATCATGACAACTAATGTGAAACATACAATACACATCATTTGCACATCAAATTGAACCAAAATGAGAATTGTTAAAATGCTCATACGTAAGGCCAACACACAGGAACGCATCACGCCTGTTGTAAGTGGAACTAAACATAGACTTTGAGTGAGTTACAGAAAAACCGTAGGTTTGGATGAGTCATCAGATATAGGTGAACACGTATACTCCTCCAGCATGATTAACAGCATGACATTTGATGTAATTATTGAATTTTTTATTTTATTATTATTATATTATGAGGCATATTCACATCGTGATGTGGAGAGATGTGTGTAATTAGTCGATACCAAACAGATGTATTGATGAACTCCTTGCAGACAGTGGTGCATTTGGAGTGGCGGTTCCCCTGTTGATGCTACAGTAAGGACACTGTGTCACCAACATGCTCAGGTCGATTGGTTGTTTAGCTGTGGCAAAGACTTAAAGCGTATAGTGTAGGCAATTTTATTTAGATTTAAAGGTTATCAACCAACATTCCTTTATCTAATACCCAACAGTTTCTACAACTTTAGGATGTAGCATCACTCTCAATGGAAACATTGGTAGACTTGGCAAATAAACATTGTTATTATTGAGACAGTCAGCATTAAAACATTATAGGTTACCTTTAGGTGTTTATTTGCATCTTCCTTTCTTTTTCTATTTTATTCTTATAACCTGTTTTCATTATACTGTATCTCACTGTAATGGTTTTGTGCTTCAAACAGCATGCAATCTGCTTTTTAAAACCTATATTCCCTGATTTCTATGAGAATAAAAGCAAGTGGCTCTTTTTATTACACCAGGTTAGATATATTTAGCTTAATTCCTACAAAGCAAACAAAAGAGCTTTCTAGGCTCATGAGTCTAATTATTTATATAGTTTTTCAAGTGAAACGCTCTTGTGGGCTTCATATCTCTAAAGGAGAACTTCATTAAAAGTGAAGTAAAATAAATCTATAAATAAAATTTAAAAAATCAAGCACTGATACAAGTTTCAGACACATGCTTCAGTACATATATTAAGAATACCTTCAAAATCTTATCCTATAGTCATTAATGCCTCTACGTCTTTGTTCGTATACGGGTTTGCACTGATGTTTGGTCCTTGTGGCCTCAGTGGCACCTCTTCTACTAACTTTATGTCCCTCATTGTGACTCTGGTGGAGATTATAGCCTGTAGAGTCAAGAGATCCCTTGATCCACCAGCAGGGATACTAATAGACCTCCTCATTCCTCGTCAGCATATTTCCAGTGAGACACAGAAATAGAACAGGCCTGAAAAGCCTGGTGCCTTGCTGAATATTTCTCCAGGGTGTCAGGATCCAGAGGAGGATATTTCTTTATTTAGACAAGGTATCACACCGCATGTAATATTTCCAAAAGATACAAAGCAGATCTGTCAAATAAATGCTTGTTTCTGAGTTGCGGGAGGTTGGACTGTTTGCATGGCCATTGCAATGGTGCCACTGACTGTTCAGGGGAATCTGAGGGCTTGTCCTTCATCCCTCTGCTTATGGACATAAGCCAGAGGTAAAGCCTCTCTTCAGCGGTGGCTACAAGAAATACAGAGTGTACAGAAATGCTGGGAAAAGGTCTGAGAAAGGTGATAGATTTAGGATTGACCTTTGACCCATAGGAATGCTGACCGGGGAGTTCTGTGCTGACTTGGTCAGGGCTCTGAGCCTCTGTAGGAGGACCACTGCAACTCTTGGAGACAAAAGGGTTGTGGGAAATATTGTTTTTATCCATGTGTAGGCCTGGTATCAATGGAGAACATTTCTATTCTATTATAAAAATCAGCAGTTTGTGCCACCACTGCAGCTCAACTTCCCAGGCTTAATGAAAAGGGTTTGTCCATTAATACACAATGTCAGATCAAACAATAAATTGTGTAGGTAAATTATGTCATATTGAGGGTAACAATGTTTTGAATTTGGTGAGTTATGAGGTTGATTTATATAGCGGTATAACATGACTTCTTCTGTATTGTGTCACAGGTTTCTTCTGACTGCAGTAGCAGCCTTGTCATCTTACTCCATTCATCTGCTGCTCAAATCCTCTGGCATTGTGGGTAAGCCTTGTGTCATGTCTCAGCCTTTTGTAAAGAAATAGTGTAGCTGTATATTACAGTGTACAGTTATGTTATCAAAGCGGCATGCCGACTTGAAAGCTCAATGGTTCTGCTACTTCTGGATAACAGATTAAACTAAAGTGACATCTGTGACATATGTTCAAGTTTACCAGTTATACTTATACTGGTTAAGGAGCATTTAGTCAAAATTAGAAACCATGCTTGACTTCAAGCTAATTCATCTTAAAAAAGGCATGGATTAAAAGTCAAAGGGGAATTATAGCCTGACTGCGTTAAACACTTGGCAAAGTTCATTTTCCTTCTTATAATCAGTCTAAGCCATTAGAGAAGTAGAAACAGTTATCCGTCTAATACAACAAATTCTGACATGAAAACAATGTAATTGTTCAAACTAATGAATTAATTAGTTTATTTGTGGTTGGGAAAATGTATAATATCTAGACAAACATTAAAACAGAGAAAATTACAAATGGTTCTTCACCCACTAATTAAAGATGCGCCTTTTTATTAATTTGTTGTTTTGCTCAGAGGGACATCTCAGCAAACATAATAATTATATATAATTATAATTTGCTTACAGGAATTCGAGCTTATGAACAGCTGGGGTACAGGGCCTTTGGCACTCCTGGAAAAATGGCTGCTGGCATAGCAATCACCCTGCAGAACATCGGAGGTGAGGAGCCAATGTGACATAGTGATTAATGTGTATGCAAACTCCCTGTAGCAGAAAACATGAATTATACACCATTACATGTCTTAAGGTTTATATCCCCCTTACCCAACCACACACACACACACAGACACACACACACACACACACACACACACACACACACACACATACACACACACACACATCTATATTCACTTTAGCCACCAGGATTGCGTTTGTTTGGGGATCTACGTCCCTTTAAGTATGGAATATAGGGATTAAGAGCAAAGATTAGGAGACATCTTGGGAAACAGCTGCATTCCTATTGGTGCTGGCATTAATAAGAATTCCTCCCACTCACTGAACTGAACAGCATATATGGTTGGCTGTTTCTGACCGAAGCTTTGTGGATACACATTTAACTGGCATGAAGTTCATTTAGCAGTATGTTAGGTTAAATTTGTAAAGCTGAAAGACTGGAAGCAAGGGTTTTTGGATTTTATATATTTTATATTTACAGTTAAATGTTCAATTCAAGAGTATTGGGCCTGCAACTAACAATTATTTTCATTATTGTGTCACTTACACAAACATAATGTGATCAGTTTTCTTGTGATGTGGCTTAGCTGGGGTCTGTTAGTTCAATATGCCATTTCACTCAAGCATGCTTGGCCACATATTTTCACATTTTCTCTGTCTCGTCTCTTACAGCTATGTCCAGCTACCTGTACATTGTTAAATCTGAGTTACCGCTGGTCATCCAAGCTTTCCTAAAGGAAGATCCCAACTCTGAGTGAGTATTCATATAGTTTAAGTGCTTTTCAACATCACTGGGCTGCTAGTGAATATCACATGATTCCTTCCTGCTGCTGCCCCAGAGATCAGACACTGTGTGTGAGGTGTGAGTGGCCTGGCAGACAATGTGGGCAGCGAACATTTCAGTTTGCACCAGTCATTGATTCAGTCACTCTGGGGGTGTGATGTGAATGGCAGCTTGTAATTGGCTGAGCAACAGGGGGCCCATGGCTGGGGTACTACCTGTCAGTTATGTATACACACAACATAATCCTTCAGTGCTGTCGGCTCGTAGAGGCAAGCAGTGATCACGTCAGAGTTGTGCCACCAGACACAGACGCTCTGCATAAGGCCATGGAGGACTGAAGTGGATTCCACCTGCCTGTTTGAATCTATAAAAAAACCCTAGTGCTCATAAGGATCCCAGCGAACTGCAGCCGTCCCTCTTCAAACATCTTTTCAGAAATGTCAGCAACCCTTCTCCACCTCGTGTTTTACACATTGGAGCTAAACATCCAGACAGTCCTCTTAGGGATTACACATTAAATGCAATACACAACACACAGCACAATATGTGTTAAACAACCTCTACACTAGATATCCATCTAAGCATGTGGCCTAAACTGTCTCTATATTGTCCTATCGTTGTTTAGTGTGTTTTACATGCCATGTTCTTTAGAAAGTCTAAGCCTTCTGAAGAGCATACAATTACCTTTTATCATTGATCACTGTTGGAGTCAGACAGACTAATACTTATAACTGTGTTTGTGTGTATTCAGAGGCTTGGCTACAACCAAAGTTGACGTATGAAGTAACATGACTCGCTCTCTCTGTGTCTCACACACGCACGCACACACAAATGACAGCAGCAGGTGGTGCAACATGGGTGCAAATTCCGAGGCCGAGCATAAGGACAGGTCACCTCAGGGCCAGCTCTCAACAACCGAGACACACACTGTACGTTTCCACTCAACGAGCCACTTGCTGTTCAGATCCATGGCGTCAGGAGAACGGAGTGGAATGAGGAGCGGGTGGGTGGCCGGAGGGTTCACAGTGGAGTATTAGCATGGTCACACAAAGAGAAGGTCAGATATTTGGACTTGAGAGACTTGACTTGGACTTGACTGCTGTGAGACTTGACTCTATAAAGTCTTGGGCCCGAATGATACTAGATTTTCAAGCGGATACCAATATACCAATATACCAACACACTAACACCGATATTTGAGGATTTAATGTATTGGAAGATGCTTGATGAATATAATTGATGGGATGGGATAATTGATGAGATAAAATCCTGAACAAATAAAAAAAGAATGACATTTTTTTACCAGACAGCTTACATATTTAATTATGTATTGCAAATACATGGGCTCAGATATTAACACAGCTTTCATGGCAAAATGTTCAAATGCAGTTATGAAGACCTCCTGGACTCCTCAATGACTCGAAATATGACTTGGATTGGTCTCAATTGACTTGACATTTGACTTGGACTTGCCCTTGACAGCTCTGGATTCGCAGCAGTCACATTTCATCTCACATGTGATAGCCGATCGTCTGAAATGACCTACTGACCAAAAGTCAGAAGAGGTCGTGACTTGTGATTCATACGACTTCCCTGGCTTTCAAGGGACTCCTCCATACGCACGCACACACAATCACAAGCGTGGCTCATCTGTAGATGAGTGCTAGATCACTGTATTCTAAAGCTTGTAGCTTCATGGAAGACAGCTGATCCCACTGGTTGTGACTTGTTCAGATGGTTAAGAATAACAGGATTAGCAGCTTTAAAAGGGGCTGTAGGACACAAAGAACGTTGTATACACAGGATTAAGTACACAGTGGTCTTTAATGGTTTGACAGCAATTTCTATAAGCTTCCTGTTGCTGGTGCTCCTGTATTATATCTGTTTTCCTGAGTGACACATGCAAAGAGAGTTTGTCTTTTCAACACCATTAAGTGAACTCGTGGCTGCCCACCTTAAGGACTGAAACAAGTCTCTTCACATGACCAAAAACAATGTCTTTAACCAGATAATCTGTTTATTCTGAACAATCAATCAACAAAGAACACCATAATACAGAGCCAGTCAGACATTCTGCAACGGCTGCTTCCTCACACCAACATGTCCACATGAGTTAAGAACACACATGTCATCTGGGGGTTTTAGGTTATATGAAGGAGTTATGTTTAATGAAGGGCAATCACAAGTTTGTTTAATGTTGAGCCCACATATGGCAGATGATACAACAGCATGGTCTCCAATTGGATTAAAAGAAAAGCAGAACTAAGATTGGAAATGTCAATTCATCCTCCATGTCTTTGAGATGGAAACTGTTTCTGGGTGTTGTGATGTGGGGTGAGTAATAGCGATGTTTTTTGGGGGGAGGTTGGTAAGAAAGACATAAAGAAATTGACAGAAATGGCAAAGGAGTGATGGAACAAGCTGGCATTGGTAATATTTACTGACTTCTTCTATGCTGTGTTGTTTAGACTCCACTATGTCTTCCTTTTATGCAACTATGAACTGCCACATAAATCATCACAGTTATACAACAGTCTATTCCAGACTACAAGTAGCCTACTAAGGAGACATGCTTTTTCCACAATCTCGAGGCCAAGGATGTTTCCCAGCAGGTTGCTGTTGGTCTGGCAAAATGCAGTATTTTTTTTGCAACCATATGTTACTCAAATAAGTGCTCTCAGACTATGTGATTTTTGAAAAAGCAGTAACACAAGCAGTACAACAGTTTCACAAAATGTATAAACCAATGTCTTACCATGTAACACGTTGCATTCTAGTTTTGTCTGTGTCTCTCTGTGTACTGTGTCTGTGCCAATGTTTAAAATATTGAGCTCACCAAAGTGAACTTGGTTTTTCTCCAAACAGTATGTGGTACTTGAATGGAAACTACCTGGTCATCATGGTCTCTGCCAGTATCATCCTGCCCCTGGCTTTAATGAAACAGCTCGGTGAGTAGAACTAACACAGTCTGACCTGTTTTGTGTTGTCGCTGTCTGTTTCATCAACAGAAACATCGGAGACATTTTTATCTACCACAAAGAGATATTAGTCTATTGCCACTAGTGTGAATGGAGCTAATCGTCTGTGTATCAGACTGTTAGACTTTTGTCATGTGTTAACACTGCAAGCAGGAGACACTTTAGTGCTTTTTAAAAACCTATAATCTTCACCTGCATTTTGCATGATATAGTTCCTGCCTCCTAATATTAACAGACTATTAGTCAGTTAGATCCTTGTGTCCTCTCTGGAACCTTTTCTGTTTGTCGTCGTCTGTTGTCCGACTTTGAGATCCTTAAACTTCAGTTAATTCATTTGAAGTAGTAGACGTGATTGAAAGTCACGACTTTTCTGCTGTTTTTCAAGTCTTTACATTTAACTCCAATGTGCTTACCCAACACATACTTCACATTTGACAAATTATTTTTATGAGACATTTTCAATCTTTAGAACTTGTTCGTTAAGGTTATGTTTTCTTTTGACTTCAAGACAACTTAGATAATGACATTTTGAGTTACCTTGAAGTCAAGCAATTAGCGTGTCTTTATCCCTCCAGTGGCAGTGAAAGCAGCAGGTGCCCAATTAAGCATCATTTTCCCTGAGATGATCACACCCTCTGTTCCAGTTTGAGCTTTTCATTAATACACAATAGTTTATATTGTGTTCTTTCTGGTCTCATAGTCACACTGGGGTGTATTTTTGTGCAGAAGCCTCATTTACAGAACAGTGGGAAACCTCCTGACTGTAAACATTGTGGACTTCTTGTGTAGCCAGTACAGCTCAAAAACAACACATGAAGGCAGAATGGATCACTTCCGTCTAAGGGCTCTGTTACAGTAACTGTCTCTTTCGCTTTATTTTCAGGTTACCTCGGCTATACCAGCGGATTTTCTCTCAGCTGCATGGTGTTTTTTCTGAGCGCTGTAAGTTGGTCCAGCTCACATAGTGGCACATCATCACAGTGACTCTTCACAAGGAGCCTCATTTGTTCTGGCATGTAATTTTGCCACACATATTACTCACTTTCCCACCTCTGCCTCATTCCCAGCCTCGCTTCTATTTTCAGTGGTATGTTGCTATGTTTGATAAGGCGAATATAAGAGCTGGTTAGAAACATCGAAGGTTGAGAGTAAAGCCTAAGTACTTAGAGGCTGAGTCACAACAATCTGATGTGAAATACCTTTTTTGAGCTTGGCAGTGATTGTTAAGAGCCCTCTGTTTACTGACTCTGACAAATCCCATCATCCTTATGTCTTTTCTTTGATTATACCCCCGCTTTTTTCTCTCTGCAGGTCATCTATAAGAAGTTTCAGATTCCCTGCCCATTCGAGGAGTTCTCAGCCAATGGTACTGCTGCCCACCTCAGCCTGAATGTATCAAGCCACGGCCACGAGTACAACAATGGTCTGGTTCACGAGGACGATGACCAGTGCTTCCCACGCATGTTCACCATCAACTCACAGGTAGGCAGCTGAGGTGAAGATACAGTCTGCTTATCTGGATCGTTTTCGAACATTAAGGCCACAAACGTTGGTCCAGGTGTCCTCGATAGCCTGAGTTCCCACGCTTATTTTGGGAGCCTCGGTTGTAGTGCTCATGCTTGAAAGTCACATGTTTGTGTGATTTTCACAGACAGCATACACCATTCCCATCTTGGCTTTCGCCTTTGTTTGCCACCCTGAGGTCCTTCCCATCTACACTGAGCTCCGCAAGTAAGCCATGCTTCTGTCACCTGCAGTGTTTCGATAACATGTCAGTGTAGAATGTGGCATTCGCATAACTTTCAACTCTCTTGATTTTAGTCCGACAAAGAAGAGGATGCAGAGCGTGTCCAACATCTCCATCTTTGTCATGTACAGCATGTACTTTCTGGCAGCTCTCTTTGGCTACCTGACCTTTAAAGGTGAGAGCAGTTGTCCCTGGCACGTTGTTTGTGTTTACAGTATCAGTGGAAAAAATACAAATGTCTATACAAAAATCAGATATTTGTTAAAAGATACACAGTAAAGCAAAAGGAGTGCTGCTTTGACTTAGAGGTAGTAGAGCTGAGAGATGCTTTTGGGGAAAAAAAGAATAGTTCAAGGTAAATTTGTTTTGCTGATTTCTTTATCTTGCAATGTTAAAACTTCACCATGCAAATGAATCAATGTTATCTTTTAAATTACTGATTTAAAGACAGCATTATAGAGAAATCACATGTAAAAGAAAATGCTTATTCAAAATAAAATTTGCACTTTTACTTTCCCACTGGTGACCATTTTAGAAAAAATATAATAATTTTAGCCAAATCGAAGAATCTACAGGTCTGATGCTGTGATGAGGGGACGCTGCTTTCTGTTTTCAAAATACAGTGGCAGGAAATAGATCAAATATATGTTATGTATTTCCCATATAATTATATTCAGTATACCTGGTTAGTATTTCTGAACTGAAGATAAATAGAGCCTTGTACAGTATTTTCTTCTTTTCCTATACATAGAGCCCAAGCACCCTCTTGTGGTGACGTTGTGCCGTCCAGTCCTAGAAGTTATTGTTACTGAATGGTGAGAAACCTTTATTAATAAGGTTTTTCTATATTTCTATAGGCAATGTGGAGCCTGAACTGCTGCACACTTACAGCCGGATTGACCCTTACGACACTCTGATCCTTTGTGTGCGAGTGGCTGTCCTCACAGCTGTAACACTGACCGTCCCTATTGTGTTGTTTCCTGTGAGTTTGCTGTTGATTTGTTCCCTGTGATGCTCAATGAATATGCTATTGTGGTATTATTTCCTTACTGAATCCTCTGTCTGTGTCTGGCCACAGGTACGTAGAGCCATCCAGCAGATGGTATTCCCCACCAAGTCTTTCAACTGGTTGCGTCACATTGCCATTGCTCTTATTCTGCTCACCCTTATCAACATGCTGGTGATATTCGCTCCAAACATTCTGGGCATCTTCGGCATCATTGGTAAGTATAGCACTGAACATAAAGCTGAAATAGTATCAAAGGTATTATAGTGATGTTCTGGTTAGTTATCTATAAATCATTAAAAAAAACAGTAGAAGGCACTTGGGTTTGGCAAATATTCACATATCACCACAGGACTTTTAGGTCATTAGCTCTTCTTGTTTATGTTAAGACAAATACTTTTTAAGAGGATTTCCCAATGAGCAGCATCACCATGACACTCTTTGAAGGTTTGTACATCTAGCAAACAATCATAACTTTATAAAAAGGATTAAAAACAGCCCTCTCTTATTTCGATTTATTTGACTATATTCTACATATGACGTGATTATGGATTACTTGATCTGTCTATGTTAAAAGACTGAGTCCTCCTGTTTGACATGGCTGTGTCTATTATGTTTCAAACTTTTTAGTTCCAGACAGAAACAAAAGATTAAAAGCATAACTACAAAACATGACCAGTGCATGTTTGCTCACGGACAAACTGACGACCTGAGTCAATATTATTGTCACGCTCTGTCCTCATGTTGGTCATGTTGCACAGGTTAGAGATGAAAGTTTGAGAACATTAAAGTTAAAGCGCCTCCAAGGGCATCTTCAAAGCAACAGATTCTGCTTTGACAAACATGTGTAGGCATCTAAGTACATATGATTACGCACAGAGCTCACTTCAATACATGTGAATTTACATAAACAGGAAAAAGTCAGATGACACAACATATGAAGCTGTTTGAAACATCCTTTATATTTGTATATTTTTAGGGCTCACAATCTGGGGATTTATATGTGTTAATTTTCAGTTGAACAACAGGTGAAAATCGAACAAAAAGAAAAACATATCTGAATGAAAATATAATTTGCAAAGAAAAGCCTTCTGGAGTTTATGTTGTTGTTGGTGTTAGTTTTTACTCAAATGGGGAAGCATAAGGCAGCTGTTTCAAATCCAGAATCGGATTCAGGTTTATTGCCAAGAAGCTTTTCAACATACAAGGAATTTACTTTAGTTTTTTGGTGCAAACCAGTCGCAATAACCCCAGTGAGAGACATGAAAAAGAAAAAAGTACGGATAATGTTAAAGAAATATAAACAAACTGTAATAACATGTCAAATATTTATGTTTTAAAATGAGAAGAGCTACAGTACAGTGTTTAAAATGAAGAGGACAAACACATGACACATTAATGTAACGTGTCATGTGTTTGTTTTTTCTTCACACTTTCTATCGCCAGAAGACTTAATGAGCTGTGATTGTTACAGAAAGCCTTTTGTATACTGTAAACTGTATTGAATGGTATCCTCTTTATGACATATTTTGTGTGCTTTAGACTTTTCTTTATTCCTCGATGACCTCTGATGATGAAGATATATAGACATAGTTACACATATGGTACACATATAAGTATTCTGTATTAATATCTCTACAATTGAGCCATAAATATGATCCCGTAGAAATGTATTTTGACTGATATGCACAATTTTTATACAATTTCTGAAGCAAGTTAAACACATGATGCATGAAAACGCTAAAAATGTTTTAATACGTTTGTCTATTTATCAGAGAAAATAAATGAAACCTATATCTTTCGTCTTAATGTCACTGCTTTAAATAACAATCTCTGTGTAGCACTGTATGCTTTGTTTTTAATAAGCTCTTTCTGTTTCTCTTTACAGGTGCAACGTCAGCTCCCTGCCTTATTTTCATCTTCCCTGCCGTCTTTTACATCCGCATAGTTCCCAAAGATAATGAACCCATGAACTCTATGCCTAAGATACTGGTGAGCTAATTTGTGGATTATCCTGTGTGATACAGGCTTTTGTCATGGTCTATTCTGCACACCAGAATTCTTGATCATTAAGCTTTTTTCCCCACATTCTTAGGCTGCCTGTTTTGCTGCTTTGGGTGTCTCCTTCATGGTTATGAGTCTGAGCTTCATAATCATCGACTGGACAACAGGTGGTGGCCTTGCTGCCGGAGGCCACTAGATGCTGCTTCAGTGTGTGTGTGTGTGTGTGTGTGTGTGTGTGTGTGAGAGAGAGAGAGAGTTTTGGAAAGAAGGAAAGAACTGGTCAATGTAAAGGGAGCCCTATCACCTCAGTGGGAACACACTACAGGGCTGCCCAGCACAGAGCCTGATGTTTGTAACAGTACAAAATATACAGTATAGTATGTTGGTTGGAATTACACTGGTATTGATCGAGTTAAATTAACTTTTTGCCTGTAACTTAACACATATCTGAACAAAATCCTTTCATAATGACGTTCTATAATTCAATTAACATAGTGCAATGTTAATGCAATTTTTATGAATAATCAGGACTGAACAGGGTATTTGTTTGTTATCATCTGTTAGTGCGACTACGTCCATCCATGATGGTGAAATGGTCCTTTTCTTGTTGCTTCCTCTTTATTTACACACAAACAACTGCAGCTGGTACTGTACAGAAAAAGAAGGCGTGATTGTCCGTTAGGTAGAAGACGGGAAGGCATCAGCATATACACGAGAAATAATTAAATAACTCATAAGTTATTTTTACACAGACAGACAGATGATCTCATCCAGAACCAGCAGCACTTTGAACTATTATGGTTTAATAAAGGAATTGAAGGCCTTAGTGCATGTGACATTTCATTTCATGATTTGTCAGAGTTGTTTGATTGTTGTATCGTACAGAAACCGTGGTGCCTTTAAGCATTTGGAACAACACGAAAAGCTTACAGTTAAAACAGGAGTGTATATTTATTTAGCTACTATATTTGTGTCAAAATTTCAAATGGACTATATTTAACTGCTGTATATGATGAAGTTAATGATCCAAATACATTATGTATGATATCAGTTTTTTATTTTAGCTTACAGTATATAGCTGATGGAAGGTGTTACTACAGTATGTTAAATGCTTGATAAATTACAAAGAGCTTGATTTTGGAATTTGATAGTTCCTTTTGTAAACTGTTTAAAAACAGTATATGTATCAATATAATCCAAGTTCAGTTCAAGTTTAAATTATTGATACCCCCTTTAACCTCCTTCTTAAGTTTTTATAAATTCAGAAATTATTTTTTCCACACTGTATGATCGTATCACATATCTTGATGAAGATGCCATGTTTTTCAAGGCTGCTCTGGAAATCCAAATGAAAGGAATAGTTTTGCAATTTGGGAAACCCAAATGTAAAAAAAAAAAGCCTACCAGCACCACGAAAGCTCACTAATTAACACTCTGGTTTATTAAACCCGTAGCCTTACAACAAGCACAGACTCCACTTTCCTCTAGTAATTGAGAAACTATGGTAGCCATGCAGATAGTTTTGGTTGCCCAGGTTGTTTTAAGATTTAAGACTATATGGACAAAAGTATGTTGACACCTAAGCAATATACTCACAAAACCTTTGCATATGAAACCGAACACTATCTTTGCTAGACACCAAAAGTTAGGTTTATTTTGTTATAATTTAGGTGAACCCACCCAACAATGCCTGGCCAAGCAACATGGATTTATAAAGATGAAACCGCTGGTGGGTCTGACAGAGTTTAACTAGTTAATTTTATTCATTTGAATATGTATTATGCTTTTTTGATTCTGTCATAATGTCTTTGCCGTATTGGTTTGTAGTCTTTTGATCTGCTTTCACCCTTGTTGACTATTTAGACTTGAGGTTAATGTTTTGCATGCTGTTATGTCCAGTCTTTCCTGTAGTTAATATAATGAACTGCACAGTAACACCGATAGATGTTATTGTAACACTGTACATTTGGCATCTTATAGTGAAGTGTATTGAAAATCCCACTCTGTGCTATAGTTGTTAGTGTTACATTAGTATTATGTAGCACTTCTTAAAAGATGCTACATGAAATAATCTCTCAAACATTACTGCTGTGATGTTAATGATGATCATTTTGAGTTTGATTTAGGGATACGGATGGATCAGTAATTGTTCAGGTGAATTTTGTGTCCCACAAGAGCACAGACAACTTGCCACAGACAACAAATTCCCTTTTTACAGATTACAGGAACACTTCATTACATAGAACATAGTATAAACCTGGAAAAGAAATCCTCCAGGTTTATACTAAAACAAATACTTGCTGCTCTTTTCCAAAGATGGTTTAAAGGTGGTTTATATGAATCACAACTCTCAGGCAAAGACCTGCATATATCATCCCTTCTATCATTTTATTTATATCTTACTCTATTTTGTATTTAGCAGTTTCGATTCCTGATTTTTACAAATAAATTATGAACAGAAGAGGAAATATTTAGAGCATGTATCAACCTCCGTCCCTTGCTTTTCCACATGCATTTGCACTGGTTGTTGTGGTGTAAATGAAGGTTTAGTTTTGTTATAGTTAGTGAACAGAGTTTTTCTTCACTTTAAGGGATCATGCCAAAATAACAACTGACTACCTAGTGCTTTGAAATGGCTTTAGCATTTAAACCGTTACCACCATTTTAATACCAGATGCAGTATATCAAATATGCATTTTTCATGTACCTAAACAAATCTTTGTGACATTTTATTATAGCTTTTGTTCAAGACAAATCTATGGAAATGACACGACTATAAAATAACGAAAAGGTATATGAATATTGGTGAATAAGACGAGGCTTTATATAAATAATGTATATAAATGTAAACCTTTTATATTTGTGATGCATATTTACAGTAGCTTGTAAAGTGTAAATAGCAGGGACAGTTTTAGTTTGGCAATAAAATAATTGTAGATGTTTTTACATCGTCTCTGTTGTCGTCATTTCCCCTTAACTCAAGCACATTCTTATTTAAGCAGCATGTGTTTCCGCTCCCTGTGTCAACTCCAATAATTTTTTTTCTTTTGTGTTTTGTGTCTATTCATTCGTAATCCATTTCATATATTTGAATAGACATTTACACATTTGCTTAATGTCAGAATGTCTGCATCCCCAAACAAACATACTTATTTTTGGAGATAGCTTTTCCTGATCTGTGTTCTTATTGTATCTGTCAAGGCTGTGTTTACAAAAAACACTAAACCCTGAACTCAAGGTCATCATGATCCCTAGCTGCTGACCTTGTTACAACATACTGCAAGTTTTTTACTGTATCATTTCAACACTAATTCATTTAGATTCGCTTCTGGTCAAAAGAGCAGGCCAGACACATAAGCGTGGGTATTTCTGACACCTCGGGCAATATATACTGAAACTATATTGTTTTTATTCCATGCTATTTTTTGAATGTTTATTATTTTTACTTTCTGCCTTTTTAAAGTGTATTTTAATGTTAAAAATTGTCTAAATGTCTCATTTTTCCTTTTTGTTTAGCACTTTGAGCTGCATTTCTTGCATGAAAGGTGTTATGTGTAGGCCTATTATTATCTCTATAGGTTTACATATAACATATAGCCAAACTACCAGAAAAGAAAAAAAAGATTAATGGCCTTTTGGGGGCGCTGTGAACCAATTATTCTACCATATGGAGTATGTGCCAAGGTATTTCATAAACATGTGACACAAAGACCCATTAGCCATTTTAACATCCCGTCCTTCATCCTTGCAATGACAAATCTGCTCTAGCATAGTTGAGTCAGTCACTGGGGACACTTCAGACTGCTGTACAGCGGCTGTGTCCGCAGTCTGAGAGGGTCCATCCGTGAGAAATGCAGAGGAATGGTGGTGGCACGGCGCCCACTGCAGTCTGCACACCACACTCCTGAAATCACGCCTCACTGGCTTCGCCTCTAATTGGTTCCACGCAAGCAGCCGTGGAGAACGCACCTGTTTTAATTAGACTATCGCGACAGGTCGCCCGAGTGACGTCGACGCGACTGCTCGACCACTTTCAGCTGTCGTGGGAATACCTGAAGATATCTAATTGGGCAGCGACAAGCACTGCTGCGGGCGGACGGGACGAGTGAGAGGCGTTCTGCAGTGTGGATGGATGCAGGACAGAAGGCTCTGAGCGCGTAGACATGGACCAGCGGCAACAGCCCGAATAAGCCAAATGATTTGGGTGCGTCTGCTTCGTCTTTGAGCTCCTTGTTGAACTGGAGAGCAGGAACAGCAGGAGTTTTTAGGCGTGGGCAAAAAAACAAAACAAACAAACTCCTGAATCGGCTGTTCTGCCTCTCTAGAAGACAGTGCTGGACGCAGGAGCTGCTCCGTCCTTATTTTTTGGCATCGGTTGGGACGCTGAGATCATCAGCACTGAAGCCTTTTCTTTGCGCGAGTGGTCGGTGCGCCCCTGCGTTTGGAGCCATGGGTTGTACGGTGAGCGCCGAGGATAAGGCTGCCGCGGAGAGGTCAAAGATGATTGACAAAAACCTCCGAGAGGACGGAGAGAAGGCAGCCAGAGAAGTGAAACTGCTTTTATTAGGTAGGTGACAGCTGGAGGTTGCTCCTCGGGTTATATTACGAAACTGAAAGGAGTGTTTGTTGCTGCGGATCAGCTCTGCAGCAAACATCTCCACAGTTTTAGAGGGAACATTCAGCACATCCACCGACCACCTACATTAAAACAGGATCTGATCAATAACCAAACAGCTCAACATTATGCTGTCGTGGAAATATGAATAAATGGGAGAAAAAAAATTAGTTAACGGTGCAGGTGCAAGTAGAAATAAGTTAGGCTTGACCAAGCATAAAATCATATCATAAACTATCCCCCAGAGTTCCTCCAGATAGCCAGGACAGGGGCCTGTGCAAATCCTATTAGCTGTAGCACAGAAAAGAGGCTGCTCATGTTTCTGGCAGTCCAACTGAAACACAGCTGGTAACTGTCAATAATTAGCCAACCCAAGTGTCCATATACTGGGAGATAACTCGAATATCATCATGTCAACATGCTGCACAGCTTCTCAGAGCTCTGAGCTGGCGTTTTGCCTGGAAAGCTTAATTCAATATATCAAACCTGTGGACTATGACTAAACATTAACAGGGTTACACTTAAGCACGACTCATAAATACACGAAAGCAGTCTGTTCTTACAGAGAAATCTGCAGCAAAACAGTTCCGGTTTGTTTGACGACAACAGTGGGAGGGGGGGGGCAAAGATTCTGGAGCTGGAAAAAACACACACTCCCTTCTTCCTTCTTCTGCCTTTCACTCCTACATGTACACACACGCACGTGTGCAGATACAAACAACAAACACACACACCCTCCCACTCACTACCACATTCTCCCTCCTATCCATTTCAGCTGTCTTTGCTGTCAACATGCTTTTTATTTGTTTTTCTCCTTCTTATCCTTTTAAATGTGCACACAACTCGAAAGACAACTGACCTCGATTACCATCTAAAACTCAAGGATGTCTTTGTGTGTGTGTGTGTGTGTGTGCGCGTGCTGGGGGAGTGTGAGGGGTGGGGTTGGAGTTGGACGGGTGTCCTCTTGCTGTGACAAGCTGTTAATGGAGGGCAGGATGCAGCTAGGTGCTGAAGAGTTATCATCTAACAAACTATTCTTTTGACAAACTTGGATAAATTATCTCAGTTACAGCCCTTTTGAAACATTTCCCCTGTTGCCTGAAGATTCTCAGTCCCACATAATAACTGTATTGTTTAAAGTCTGCACTGCCAAGCCAGTAGTTTAAGTGCATTGTGATATTCAGTGCCTAACTTAGGACAGAGACTAACAAAATCACAAAATTACACTAAAATGACAAAATCCTCTTGCTATTTTCAAGTGGCCATTTACAGGAAGCAGGGAGAACATGCAGGAGGTTGCTGCTGAAGACATGTCGACGGCATAATGGTTGTATTTGTCTCGTTTGTGTATGAGAAGATATACCGACTTGTTTTGGCAAAGAGAAGATGGGTCACTTGATGGTAGCCACTGAAGCGCATCAAAGAAGTGCATCAAAATCTTTCAATGGGTTCACAGATTCCTTTTTTTTCCTCTTCTTTTTTTCCATCATGGGTTCTCGGGGGAACTGAAAAGCCTGTTCCCTTTTTTCTTGCAGAATGAGTAAGTTCTGTCGTTGCCAACGATGTTGTTCAGGACACAAAGTGCAAAATCAACCAGATTACTTCTTAGGTGATTTATGTAAAAGCTAATGGTTAAGTGTCAGTGAGGACTAGAGATGGCCAGTCAGAAACAAATTATGTGGAAGAAAAACAAAGTTGATATTTTGTCAAGCTGTTTCCAGACATAAAGAGCTTTCCCATGTCCGACTGGGCTTATTCTTTAAGACACATTTCAGCACAGGGCTAAAAAGAAAACTTGACAACTCCATAGGAAACTCTTCTCTCACCACTCTGTGTTCTAAGAAAACACTGATTACACCATGTTGCGCCATACTCAAGAGCTCTCTGTGTAACCGACTGACTAGATGGCACGTCTTTATCTAAGCTAGAACCAGGAACAAAAATGTATGTTGCGTAAATCTATGGTGCAACTTCTCAAGAAGTGAGGATCATCAGTGCTGGACAGTGTGTACACAAATACACACACACAAAAAACCACCAGGTGTACATTACCCAGCATGCACAGGGTAGTTTGCAGATTTTTTTCCCCAGCCTTGAGTAGTATCTGCAGCCCTTTCTGTCTGCATGTAAACCTCCACCAATCGGATGGTAATTTACCACCCTCTGTAGTCTGAGAGGGGAAACTGAGGGCAAAGAAAGTCAATGAAGGACTTGCTGCTGCTGATAAAGCTTCCTTTGCCTCTCTCATCTGTAGTGTGGTGGCTGGAGAGTAAGGGAACTCTGTTTACAGTGATTTTAATGAGTAAATCAAACTGAAACTGTAAAAGTGGGGGGGGGGGGGACACCCACCATCACTAGCGGAAAATTACCTCTGCACCTTTTTGATTGTTTAAAGATGTCAGAATTTGGTTTGGGATCGGTAACAGCCAATTAAGGCACATCACTTATCACAAACACGTCTATTTCAACTGTGGTACAGTAATCAGAAAGTATTGACAATCGAAGGAGGAGGCTATTTTCAGATCCTGCCTGCATAGGAGTGGTAACACTACTGTGAATGCAAAGCAGTGCAGCCTAAGGCAGAGTTCAGTCACTGAATAAGTTTAAGCCCTCAGAGTGCTGTGCACCAATGTTCTGCCCTGAGAAGTGAATGTAGAAATGTTGCAGTTAAATGTATTCTTACACTAGGTCCAGGCTGATTTTGAATATTATCATTATTGCTTACCATCATAAATCATGTAGCACCATAGCTATTATGTCACATTAGTGACATTTAAGTACCATCACGTGACAGGTAATCAGAGGGGAATATGACATTTACAAGTATCTTAAGGGGCAAGATACTATCTGAGGCATAGTTTCAATTTCGATGAAACTATCCTTAAAGTGAAGATATACTTAATTTTTTTTCAAACTTATTTCCTTTGAACTCCCTTTTTAAATCAGCCTCCACTGTAGCTTATCTCTAATTCCCTCCCCGGGCAGATGATAATAATAGAGCTTCACAGACATGAGTCATTTCTCATGACAGAGGGAAGGGCTCAGGGTGAGACTGTCCACCCAGAGATGACAACTTCACAACTACCCACAAACTGAAAGAATATATTTAAGTACGGTTAGTCATGTCTCTGCTTAATACCACTAAGTCGTCAATAACTGCATGTGTGTTTGTCTGCTGAACTAGCAAGAAATGGATCCTCACTGCAGTCTCACTAAAATACAGTTTTAACTTTGATTTAGATTTTGCAGCTTTTAGAGATTACGCAACTGAGAATTATTGGTGAGTTCTTCTGTGTGAAGAAAATGAACAATGTCTATTAAATCCCCTGAAAAGAGAGCGACCTCTACTCAGAGAATATCAGAGGCGATTTAAGGATTTTTCCTAATGAGGCGGCTTGGCTCAGGGTCACAGTGGACTAATGAGCTGAGGCATGGCACATCTTTCAGATAAAGAGTGTCAAGTGATCCAGTAATATATTAACCCGGTTGATGGGACGTTCTGAGACTTTTTCTTGTAAAATATCTATGTGGATAGTAAAAAGATCAGCGGGCAAACAACAACTAACTGAACTTCCTTTTGGGTGTAGAACACCAGCATCCACCTCCACCAGCTCCCTCTCACTTAATGCTGTATCTTTGTCCTACCCCCTTCAGTTTTCCCACGCCACCCTGGGGAGTTGAGCCTCACAGATTGAAAACCTCATAGCGTGGCTATTAATTACACCTGTGCGGTTCCCGGCCTATGTGTGTAGGCTCGAACTCATTAACACAAAACTATAAATCCCCCTTATGACTTTATCTAAGCCTTTATAATGCCAGCTGTATGACTTTCTGCGATAGCTAACTTTGTCTGCCATGTGATGGTGGTGCTTAACCATTCAGCGCAGTACATCAAACCAAAAAAGTGAATGCAAAAAGACAGCAAATATATTGTTTATTTTTTAATATATATATACATACATACATACACACACACACACACACGATTATGATATATAATGATAATATCTCTTTTCTGTGACACATTTTGAAATGTTGCTTTTGGTAGTTCAGAAGAGGTTTCTGCCTATTCATTGCAACTTCTCCATAGTTTGTCCTCATAGACTTTGTCTGTAAGAGAGTGAATTGAGATAAAGCCCTCTGCCTCTGTGATTTTGAAGTAACTTAGAATATGTTTAGCATTTTCTGTTGCCGCACTAGGAGAAAATATATATCTTGACTTTGTGATACCTGCAGTTGTTATCCAGCCATTTTTCCTCTAGTATGTAAAGTGATAATGGGAGTTTTAGATGACAGCTTTGTTTAATGAACTTACATACTTATTACAGCTCACAAATGCATGCAAAATAATAAGCCTTTCCAAAGTGCATTCTCAATCCCCATCTTCTGTGCGGTGCAAATGACAAACCTGATCTTTCCCCATCTTTCATTTTCCAATAACATTTCCATTATCAGCCCCATTTATAATTTAGGACGCTTCTTTTATCTTTCTCTTCTCTTCTTTTCATTATCCACTCAACCTCTCCCATACGGTAGGTGAAGAGTGCAAGCGTGCCTCAGAAAGCAGAAATGTTTTGTCAGGGCCAAGACTCAAGATGTTACCTGTGTCAACATCAAACTACTCAAATTAGTTACACTTGACACCAAAGTCAGTTGACGTAGGAGGTGCCAGACGTAACTGTGTCTGACATTGACCTCTTTATTGGTTTTGCGAAAACATTCAAAAACCTTGTCAGTTTGAGAGAAGGTTGAGAGTGATGGCGAGATAAAGGTAGAGATAATAAATGGTGGAGGGAGAGAATAAGGTTGAAACACGGCTTTACTCAGGATATTTATAAACCCATGCAATTACATGGAAAAAATAACAGGCCAAATTAAATGGAAACATTTAAGATTATCTTTTATAATTTTGACTCAGAAAAAACATTGAGCTGAAAAGGGAACCATTATGTAATTATGGTAAATCAAAGCATAATCCTAACTACATTCACACAAGTGCAAATATCTTACAATTAGATAAAGCCTGAAGAGATGCAACTAATTACTTTCTTGATAAATTAATCAGTTATTTTTGCACCTAATCTGTTATTGACTATAAACTTTAGAAAATAGTGAAAAGTCCAAGTTGACGTCTTCAAATTATCAAATTGAAGTCAAATTGATTAATCATTTAAATAATAAATAAATAAAACAAAATTCAATTTATTCCCCATCCACTGATTAATCAGTTGACAGAATAATAATTTTAGCAAGTTTGGCATTATTGATGTTAAATATTGAAATATAATTTACACAGTGTGCACTAACTGAACACTTTATCAAGATGCTTCTTTGCAGTATAATATACCAGCTATAGTTCCTGGGATGTTAACAACATGATGAAAGAGGAGCTTTCCAGATTTGTTTAAACAATGTAAGAGTAAGTAATTGCAGTTGGAGAAGATGACAGAACACTTTAAAGAGTTTAAAGTAGGCCACATTAAATGTCAGCATGACCAGATTTGATATGTAAACCTCTCCACAAACATTCCTGTATTCATTCAGAGAACAAAACATTTTCTCTCTCTGTCCCCTAACATGTCATGCTTTCCTAGCAGCCTAGTTTGGTCTGGAGGGATTATTAGGGTTTATTAATTACACCTGTGCTGTTCCCGGTATAACATCCCAGGATGGAGATGGGAAGTCTTTCATTCCAATAGAGGGTAAATGAGGAAAAGTAACAGAGTAGCGCTCCCTTCTGGCCATCAGACCGATTAGCCGACATTTGATTCACTTAAACAATATGACAAAATTGGTGCAGCAACAACCTTCGGTGGCTTTGCACCCATGAACATGAATAATTCTGTTCAAAGGAACGCACAACCAAGCCGGAGGTACTGCTTCTGGAAATGAAGCCCCTGGGTCTTTGCAGGGGTGGGTGAAGACTTCGCAGATAACATAAATCTATATGTCTTTTCAGTAGTACATCGGTGAAAAGTAGGGGGCAGTCTGAATGGTGTCACTTCATCACAGAACACCTGCATTTTTGGAGGAGCAATTAGCTTACATCACCTACATCACCAGCTGGAAAAGGGATTGAAAATCTACCCAGTGGAGTGCATCAGCACTGAAGCATTACTGCTTGAAAGGTCTCGATGTGCATTCAATACGTTCAATAGTATTTATGATCAGTGGCCCTGATGCATCAAGTTGAAGCTCCATATAACATTCAAGGTCATTCATCGATTTGGCTCCCAGTTGATTCCTGGTATAGCTATCAACACAAATCATTAATTATACAGTAGTTTAACTGCTTATAGCGCTGACCAAAGGATACAGCAAACATCAGTTCTATTGCAAGTCATAAGCAGGTGTACAGATTATAATGAATATAGCCCATAGAGTGTGAGTGGCTTTACAGGCCCACTTTAACCTGACATCAACCATTCAAGTATGTAAGCAGAACTCTGATAGTGGTTAGAAATTGGAACAAATCTTTGGTATGGGTCCCAGCGCGGGGGGGGGGGGGG